>OX328011.1:59330455-59601284 GCA_946811545.1 Netelia fuscicornis | reverse complement strand
GAGGGGGAGGGGGAGGGTTTTCGTAGTCAGCGCCACGACGACTCGGCAGTCACCACTCGGTCACCCTGCGATACGGAGGGGTTCGTTACTATCCGTTTTTATACGGGACGGTTCGCACTCGTTGCCGAGGCGGTAGGTATTTATTCCCAAAATTCTCTCCTCGGTTTTCGCGCGACGAAATGTTCTCATCCATTCTTTTACCAACCCTCGCGCCAATCTACCGTTTCTCCACGCGCGATTTCGACTCGTACCCTCTATCAGAAGACACTCGATTTTTATCACGGATTTTTAATCAATTTTATTCTCGATCTTGTCCTCTCTGTCTGTCTGTCGGTCCGTCCCTCTCTCTTTTCGATCCAGTCGACTCGATCGTTCGAGGGTAGTTGCCCAATCTTCTCTTCATTTCGTCTTCTTACATGGAAACGCAAAAATGTTCACCCTTGACATTTTGAACATTTTTAAAAATGTTTTCTTATTTTTGTCAATTTTATGTCGCATCGTGCGATTCGTACGGGATTTTTAATTTTTTTTTACTGTCGTAGTCGCGAATTCGAAGGATCGTGCGTATTAACGTGCGGAGTGATCCATTGAAAATTGTGCTGGACGAAGAGGATGAAGGATGAAGGATTGGAGGGGGGTTGGGTGGATTGAGAAGAAGGAGGAGGAGGAGGGGGTGGGTGATAGTTAGAGGGTAGAGGGCGAGCTGTGCGAAAGAGTGGTAAACGGGACGAGCAAGAATTTCCTACGTGAAAAGTTTCTTCCTTCGTCATTCTGTCTCGCTCTTTCTCTTCCTCTCACCCCCAGTAAATATGTGTGTGTGTGTGTGTGTGTGTGTGCGTATGTGTGCGTCTCGGTGCGCGCTACCCCCTTTTGTTCCTATTGAGACAGTGAGGTCGCCCTATGCATCCAATCCCTTCGCGTACCCTTTTACCCATCTCTCCTCTCCTTTCTTCTTTCCCTCCCTCTCTCCTCCCCGTTTTTCTCTGTCTCTGTTCTTTTTTTCCTTCCTCTCCCTGCTCCTTTTTATACCACCGAGGAGAAAATGATCGACGCGACCCTGTATATCTGTGTCTGTGTGTGTCTACGAAGCTGCGTGTGCGTGTGTGTGTGTGTGTGTGTGGCGAGTGAGTAAGAAGGAGGGGGATGTTGGGGGGTGATGTGTGTGTGTGTGGGTGAGTGGGTGAGCGTATGTGTGTGACGAAGGAAAGAAAGATATCCTCGGCGCAACGGCGAATGAAAGAATTTTCTCCAGTCATCAAGAATTATCCCTTATCTCGTCGAGAACTCACCCTTCTTTAACGTACCAACAATACCGTCCGATCTTGCTCACCTCGAGTTTATTGCACACATTGACCTTCCCTCGTGACATCTCATTTTTTATCTTCCACCAAAGATAGCGACGGTGGGAGAATTTGGTGGGGGGTGCGGGGGGTGGACTAGGGGGGTTGATAATAAAGTCAAGATTCATGTCGAGAGTGTATCAAGCAAAATCTCTCGAAGTCGATGGACTATGAAAAATAGTAAAAAAAGATAATCAAACCCTCGTCTCGTCCTTTCATCCCTTCCTTCTGAAAATTTCAAGACAATTCCACCCCCTTTGCTCGAAAGTTTTTACACGACATTTTCCTCGACGAGTTCTTGTTCAAGAAAGAGCGAGGAGGTGAGAAAGGGTTGGGAGCTGGGGAACTGTGGAGGGTTCGGCGACGATATTATCTCTCGTGCAATAATTGAGCGACGTGAGATACGTCGGGACTCGCGCCGAAAGGGAGTGTACCACGACGAGGCAGGTTAGCAGCATCAGCAACCGGTATAGGCAGATTGTGATCGAGCTCTCTTCGGGATGATTAATCGAATTGACTAATTGGCACGAAATTGGCGTGACGAGAGGGTTGAAAGAGCGAGAGAGCGACAGAGAGAGAGAGAGAGAGAGAGAGAGGGACCTCAGCTTATAGCCGCAATATTACACATGTACCAAGCAACGTACGCCTATATGTTCTATCTCTCTCTCTCTCTCATATATATATACTCCCTCTCCCATATATACACTCTCTCTCCCATATATATATATATGAGAGAGGGAGAGAGAGATATATTATAATATATCTCTCTATATATAGATTATAATATGATATAATATAATATGGTATAATATAATATAATATATAATATACTATATAATATAATATATAATATAATATATAATATACTATATAATATAATATATAATATAATATATAATATAATATATAATATAATATATAATATATAATATATAATATAATATATAATATAATATATAATATAATATATAATATAATGTATAATATAATATATAATATAATGTATAATATAATATATAATACGATATATAATATCCAATATAATATAATGTATATATATATATATATATATATATATATATATATATATATAGATAGATAGATATCTTTCTCTCTTTCTCATATATATATGAGAGAGAGAGAGAGAGAGAGAGAGAGAGAGGGAGAAAACGAGATAGGTATTTCTCTCTCTCTCTCTCTCTCTCTCCCTTTCTTTCTCTCTCTCAATCTAGATATATATAGATCGTAAAACGAGTAGGTAACGTCGAAGAAGGATATAGGTGAGCACGATGAACGTGACGCGCGCGTTGGGGTTTCCGGTGTGCTGTAAGTGGAGCGCTTGGATGAACACGTGTCCAGCGTATCGGTTACGAGGCCTCTCGCGACGCGATGCGCCCCCCCCCCCCCCCGGCCCTTTCGTGATCCCCCCTCTCCTGCTCGTTCACCAACACTTTTAGAGACTCACGTATAACAGTCCACAGGAGGAGGGGGGGGGGGGGGGGGGCTATCGAGCGAACGAGCCGCGTGCGCGACGATCCTTTACCGTTGAGCTTTTTTTTTTCGTTTTTCTTTCTTTTCCTTTTTCGCGGTTATTTCCGCACCCTGGGGCCCATTCGATCCTCCCCCCCCCCCTCCCTCTCGCCCTTTCTACCAACCTTTACGATCCTCTCGAAGAAAAGCACAAAAAAAACGAAAAATAAGTCAACGCTTTTTTTGGGGCAAGAAAACGTTCGGACGAGAAGTCCCTAACGAGGATGTGGGAAAGATTTTTTTTTTTCGTGTTCGGACATTTTTTTGTTTTTGGGGGGAGGGGGAGGGGATTTTTTGTATCAGCGAAACGATAATATTTGGATCGTGAAAAGATTTATCGAAGGATTTAGGAAAGATTCCGAGATTAACGATGAGGTTTATTTTTTTTGTCAAGGGAAAAAATCGTCGATTTTTAAAATTTTGTTTTTGTCGCTTTTTTTCTGTTTTCTTGAAACCAAAGTTAGTGACGATGTGTGCAATCTCGTGTGACAATAATTTGTCGTATTTCGCGCGTTTCTTGCTCCGTTCTTTCACATCTGCGCGAACGCCACTGCTATCTTTGCTCCACCTCGACGATTACAATTTGCATCGTAAATTTTCCATTAGCGACTAGACGGAAGAGAGAGAGAGAGGGAGGGAGAGACAGAGAGAGAGAGAGAGAGAGAGAGAGAGAGAGAGAGAGAGAGAGAGAGACAAAGAAAAAGAACGCTACAATGCGGAAATACGTGTTCTCGTATCGCGAGGAGAGAAAGAAAGCAAGAAAGAGCGAAAGAAATAACCCCGTACGTGTTCTCCTCTATTTTCCTATATTTCTTACCTTTTTTAGTTTCCTTCTCCTTTTTTTTTTTTTTTTTTGAACATTCGGTCTATCGGGCACGTACATTCCGTACGTTGTGTCTCTTTTTGCAAGGAGGAAAAAGGAAACGATCGAAAGAAAGAGAGATAGAAAACGGAAGTGGATGTGTGCGTATGTGAAAGAGAGAGAGAGAGAGAGAGAGAGAGAGAGAGAGAGAGAGAGAGAGAGAGAGAGAGAATTGAAGACGACAAGGACGACGACAACGTACGACGGCGCCGAAGATCGTAAAACTCCCCCCCCCCCCCCCCCCCCCCCCTATTTCTTACTATTTCTATGCTATGTAGAATGTAACAGCGTCTCAAAAAGTAAGGGGGTCAGTAGCGACGATCGTTTTTACGAGCGATAGAGAGGTGGGGGGTATATGTGTGTCGAGGGGGGCGGAGGAGGTGGGAGAGGGGGAGGGATATGGAGACTCTTCGAATCGAACCGAACACGAAACGTATTCGTCTCGTTCGCGAAACGAATCACGAGATTATCTCACGAAAGTTTGTACGATTTTTTAATTTTTTTTTTTTTTTGCAAATTTGTGTTGTACGCCCCCCCCCCCCCCCCCAGCCCAATGAACATCCGTCATGAGAAATTTCGAATTCATTTTCGCAAACGTTTCGACATCGATGGAAATGGGAGGGAAGGGAAGAAAATTGAAAAGGTTGGAAAAACGAATTCCAACATTTTCTCGCGTTCTGCGTATCTGTTTTCTCTTTTTTTTAACCGGTTTGCAACGTTTCACGATGAAATCATCCGTAAACACGAAATAATCAGGCTGATGGAAAGAACGCGGATGAAAAGGTTTTCTTATCGTTATTGGACGATACAGTTTTTCGTTCGTTTTTTTTTTGTTATCTTTGGCAGCTTGCTCTAGTCGTACGGAATTTAAATTGCGGCGGGAAAGAAAACATCTTTTGATTAAATCGAACGTTGGATCAAAAACACGTAATTCTCGCTAGATAACAAAATTATTGGATAAAGTTCACAAAAACAAAAAATTGGTTTAAGGAAAATTGCGAATAGCTTGAAATGTTTGATTTTTTCTTGTTTTTTTTTTTTTTTTTTTTTTTTTAATTAAAGTAAAGATAATCGAGTTTTGTTTGATTTGTGAGACAGACAGATCTTCGAATTTGAAATGTAACGATTCGTAGCGCAGAGAGAAAGAGAGATAGAGAGAGATTGTTTAATTAGTAACTTTATTCTTAACTAATATTTTTTAGAACAAACTGTAACAATTTTCCTAGACAATAATAATTAATATTAACAACAAATACAGAATTAATCAATATTAACTCGTTCTCACAAAATTTCACAAAAGAAATCTCAGAAAATAAACTCCATACAAGAATAAAAATAAAAATAATAATAATAATAAAAAAATTAAAAATGGAGAGAGAAAAAAGAAAATGGAACAAAACAAGAGCAGAGAGAAAGAGAGCTAGAGAGAGAGATTGTTTAATTGAAACTTTATTCTTAACTAACATTGTTTAGAACAAACTGTAACAATTTTCCTAGACAATAATAATCAATATTAACAACAAATACAGAATTAATAAATATTGACTCGTTCTCACAAAATTTCACGAAAGAAATCTCAGAAAATAAACTCCATACAAGAATAAAAATAAAAATAAAAATAATAATAAACAAATTAAAAAGGGAGAGAGAAAAAAGAAAAAGAGAGAAAATGAGAGAGGAGGGGGCAAGGAGAGATAGGAAGAGTAAAACTTCGAAAATCGAGAGCTTTCGTTGTTTCGTCCTAATTGCAGATTAAAACTCGAAGCACACGTCGTGAAAGTTTGCGTGAAATAAGCGTTCCAATTTTCCAACGGGCAAAATCCTTCCGAAGCTTTTCGCGTTTATTTTCGCTCCATACATACGTCTAGGTATGTGTAAAACGAGCTATTCACACACACACACACACATATATACATATATATATATTTCCATGTCCTTCTCATTTTCCCATACGCCGTTGGGCTGATCACTATTCCTGCGATTTACATAGAGCTCTTCCCTCCTTCGTCCTGGCGAGTTGGCCATCGAGAGTTGATCGTCGTCCTCCTATGTGTGTGTGTGTGTTGGTGCGAGGGAACTCGCTCTATCGGAGAATTGGATGAGCCCCCGTGGCCGAGTCTCGTCGAGCCGGGTGTACCGAGATAAAAAAAGGAAAAGTCCACGAGCGGGAAAAACGCGCGGAAGGATGTTTTGCCCGTTGGCGAGCAACGAAAATCGAGGGAGAATGAAACGGTTCGAAATGAAAGTAAAAAAAAGGAAATAAATAAATAAAAGATTGACGTGTCTTTTCTGCAATTTTACAGAAAATATTACAAAATAGAGGAGAAGGGAAATTTGAAAAAGAAAAGAAATGGAGGAATTTTTTCAAAAAATTAAAAGGTCGATACGATACTTACTGTCGTCCTTGGGATGACCTTGACAGGATTAATTTGTCAAAAAGTAAAGCTTTCGTATTTTGGAGAAAACACATAGACACGGACACAAATAAGATAACAAAAGAAAAAACAAATCTTTTCTAACGAAGTCGAGGATCGTACAGAGACGTTCGAGGGGGTGGGACACCGGAAAGGGTGCGAGACAATTTTTCCGGCAAACAAGTATCACGTCGTCGGTTTGTCCCGCGTCGGAGCGTGAGATAGGTCGTAGTCGGGGTCGTGTTTTCGCGTCTCCTCTTCGTTGGGGAAGAGATCGTAGCACAGAGAACGTCAGAGAGAGAGAGAGAGAGAGAGAGAGAGAGAGTGAGAGAACAAGAGGAATCCTTGGCGCGCGGGAGTCTTGATCGATCCTAGAGCGAGATGTAAACGTGCACTAGCTCGTGGAGGGAGCAGAGAAGGGCGTCGGAGGGAAATAGGGTGTAGAAGGGTAGAAGCGAAAAAGCATGAAGAATAAAAAGAGATGAAAAAAAGCACAAAAATATGTATACATGTAGGATCTTGGATGAAAAAAAAACAAAACCGAAAGTAGTGTTGGTGCGTCCTGTGCCAAAAACCCCGCCCTCGGAAATGACTGGCGTGCTATCTCGAACCTTGTTTAGGTATTAGTGAAACACTTCGCTCACTCTCTACGTGGCTACCGAGCTTTTATTATTATACCTCTCCCCTCCTCCTTCTCTCATATATATATATGTATACAGGGTGAATTTCATAAGGTGTAACATCGCTTTATCTTAAGGTAGATGGGATCATTACAAACAAAAATTGTAAATATACATTGGGGATATTTTTAATAGTTTACGAGATATCAATGTTTAAAGTTGGTCCAATCAGAGCGCGCTGAGAAGCGTGGGAGCCGCCCACTCCCTAGCTGTAAAGATAGCACAGTGTAGGACGTTACATTTGGGGTTGTAAAATTTAGAGCAGTCAATTTTATTTATTATATTATTACGCAGTCATTTTGATTTCTCGAGCATTGCCTGCTAGGACGGGGAGTGGGCGGCTCCAAAGCTTCTCGACGCGCTCTCATTGGACCAACTTTAAACATTTATATCTCGTAAACTATTAAAAATATCCCTAATGTATATTTGCAATTTTTATTTGTAATGATCCGATCTACTTTAGAATAAAGTCTGTTACACCTTATGAAATTCACCCTATATACATGAAAGAGACAGAGAGAGAGAGAGATGTAGACATATATACAGTTATATATAAAAACGTATAGCGTGTCAGTAAAGCTCGCCGTATATATAAGCACATAATACGTCAGTCGACGAATCGGGGTAACCTCTTTCCAACGGGGCTATGGCCCCTTCCCTCTCCCCTTTATTTTTCGCTGGCTCACTCACTCTCTTTCTCTGTTTCACTTTATCCTGCAAGAATCGCAGCAAGGTTCCCGGAGACACGAGGACGACGACGACGAGACTTCTCAATTACACTTTCTATCTCGTATAAAAGAAATTTCACGATTTTTCACTCACCCCTTATCGACTCTCTATATTGTGCGACATTCATATGTCGCTGTCTATGTATATATATATATTAATATATATGTATATAATCTTGTAAATATAGGATTCTATATGTATGAGGGATTTGCAGCAGAAGTGAGAGAGGGTGAAAAAAAGGGAAAAGGGGTTGTACGATGTTGGACGACTGTTCACTCCTTCGTATACTTAGAGATTCTCTGAAAAAGAGGGAGAGAGAGAGAAAGAAAGAGGGTGGAGATAGAGATAGAGAGAGAGAGAGAGAGATAGAGGGTAGTTAGGGGGTGAAAGAGTAGAGGGATCATTACGGTTCGTGGTCTCTTCGCTAGCCCGAGAGCGTTGCGCGTTTATCTAGATCTCCTCGAGGGCTCGCCCTTCACATTCTCCACTAGCCAAGTGGAGACGCTACGAAGGGGGTGTTTTCTACTTCGTCTTGAGAAATCCAAGGGGCCTTTGGATCGAGTGGCTCTTGACTGCAGACCGAAATGATATCAATTTACCTCATTAAATATTTCATTTATCAACCCTCGAAATACATTTCTCATTACGATTCGAAAAATTCCAATAATCTTTGGTAAATTCAAAAAACATACGAACAATCTTTTTTTATACAAAAAAAACTTTGTCTCTTCGTCGTTTTTTTTCTCTTACTTCTTATCGATTTTCCCACGTTGACAAAGTTTTCCTCGCGAGAGCATCGAAAATTCAAAAAGCCATTTGTTACCGGAGGGTCGCTTCGATAAGGGATGAAAATCGCGAGAAACTTCCGTAAGCGTTTAAACTCGATTTCCTTTTTTTTCATCCCTTAACTCGAAACCAACCCCAATTTAAAATAAGAGAGAAAAAAACGTATCATCCTTTCGAGTCTTTCCCGTTTGTCCAGGGGTCATTGACCTCCATGATTCCCCACATCCCCGAAACAACCCTCTGGGCAACGACTACAGCCTAAACCTAAGCGGATATAGTTAGCCCGAGGCGTGATATAGATACGCGTAGAACCGCCGTCACTTTCCGCAAAAGCGAGTTTGGCATACCGCGACACAAGTTTCCATTTCCGCCCCCTTCTTACCGAGCCTCCTCCACCCTTGTGGCGCACGAACCTTCCAGCTGTTTATGCATGTGACGTGTGTTATGCAGTCGTTTCAACCCTCTCACTCACTCTCTATGTATATCCAATTAGTCCAACGCGCCGAGCTTCACGGTATTTCCCTTCCATCCTCCTTCATCCCCCATCATCCCTCTTCCTTTATCCCTTGTCTACTCGCTTCCATCCCTCTTTAAACCACCTCCCTTATGCTGTACAGCCCTTTCTCATATTATGTTCATCTCTCCTCCTCCTCCTTCTCCTCCTCCTCCTCCTCCTCCTTTCTCACGCTCTCTTTCTCACCCCCTCTTGGCCATTTCATGTTTCGTGACGAGGATAACGAAGAGGCACCTGGGACACGCCTGGCAATGCGTTCCTCCTATTTCTCTCTCTCCCTCTTTCTCCTATTCGCTTTCTCTCTCTATCTCACATGGAAGGACTCGCAACTCTGCGACTGTGAATTCCAACCCCCTGGACCAAAACTCCGTTCTCTGGGCTCTTCCACCAACTTCCGGACAACTCGGGAATTCTCCAACGCTTTGCATTCTCCACCAGTGATATCTTCTCGTACTTCTCCTCCCTCTCCTTCTCTCTCTCTCTCTTTCCACCCCTCTGTGCCAGTCGACGGAATATCTCGCCGTTCTGATTTTCCACTGGCACCCTCGTTCTCGGTTCGCCAAACTCCGTCCGATCTCCCGCGAGACGCCTCGTTCCTACTACGTGAAACTCGAACGTTTTCGGTTGCTCTTTTCCCCGTTTCTCTAGGTAAATTCATCCCTTAGCAAAGCTGGGATTATGATAAACCAGGGAACATAAAATATCGATTTTAAGGGTTGAAATCGTATTTTATTTATTTATTTATTTTTTCGTTCCTGTCCAGTGAATCGTGGTAAAAGATCTCTTGCTCTCTCAATATCGTCTCTCGGACTTTCGTCCTGGCTCGTTGCATCCGTACGTACGACCTCGCGTCCGAGAAACGGATTTTCCTTGAAAACGTAGAAAAGTTTATACAAGCTCCCCGTTGGTCTCCATTCCCGACTGGCTCGACGTCCCGCCCGTCGTGAAAAGAGTCGAGGAAAGATCGGAGACAGTCTAGCTGTATTAGAGACGAAAGAAAAAAGAGAAAAAAAAGAAAGGGGGTGAGCTTCGAGAAAGTTTTCGTTCCGTTTGTTATATCGTTGTCGTACGAGACAGAGACTTTGGAGTTTTTCCCCAACCAAGACGAACACGGCAAGAAAATATTACAAACTCGAAATTACTCCCTGATACGAAAACGAAGAAAAAAAAGTTTCTCACTTTTTTTTCACAATATTTCTCGTTACGCCTAATTTTTCTATAATTCAATCTCGAAATTCAAATTGTTTATACGAATTATATTTTCTTACCCTGGGAACAACGGCCTTGGACGAAAAAAAAAGAAAGAAGGAGGAAAGAGCGATGCTCGGTCACTCGGAACTGGAGTTGGTCTCGTTCGCGTACGGGCGCGCCGCACCGCATATTGAGCTATACTACTTCGCCTGCTTCCTTCTAGGCCAAACTGGTCGTGGTCGTGGTCGACGTCGACCCCTACGCTCACTTTTTTCTTTTTCTACGCCCTTCTTCCCTCCATTCCTCGCAACTTTTCTATCGATTACGCCGAAGACACACATACGAGGGTTGAACTATATCTACTGTCTAACCGAGGGTTGGCTGTGAGAGGAAGGGAGAGGGTTGAAAGTGTACTCCGTGGTTTTCCCTCATTTACTTATCGCGCGAGGCTCGACTCGTCGCGAGAAGGTCAAGAATCGTTCCGAGCGACGAACAACCCTCGCTCTTCAACCCCCTTCCCTCTTTTCACCCTTATCTTACCCTATGTATATATATACAGATAAAATTTCCGTGATAATGACTCGACGAAAATGACCAACCTTTCTTCTCTCCTTGCGAAAAAATATCGTATCGTTCGTATCGCCAAACCAACCCCCTACCCCCTTCCTCGACACGTTTCGTGAAATACAACACACGTCTGGTTTGATTGATCACCGTTGGCACCGATACTCCCATTAAAATCAATAAATAATGAAGATACGCCGTGTACAACGTCGCCAATAATCACAACATCGTGATATTTCTCCATTCGCAATTTTCGCTCCACCATTTTGTTACCTCGAATACGTTGAAGTCACGAATCACGTTTCACCCTTGTTTCAATGTTTATCGACGAATAGCCGATGAATTTATGGAGTGAAATTGTTCCTCGTAGGGAGGGAAGGGTAAAGTCGAGAAGTGTTTTGATAAAATTCGAATACGATGGAACGAAAGGGTTGCCGATATAGCGCGAGGTTAATTCTCCAGGGGGAAAGACACGAAGAGGCGCGAAGGGCATCGAGTCATCGATCGATTCAAATACGCGAAAGAGCAGTTTAATAGTTCGAAATTGGAACGCAAACTGCAAATTATATCGCGCGGTTTTTTTTCTCGTTTCCTTCGCGTCGTAGTTTTCGATTCGACGTTAGTTAAGAAGGGAAGTTCGATCGCGGTTTCTTTTCCTCTCTTTCTAACCGCTCGCTCGCTCGCTATTTTGAGGTTAGGACGAAGTAGGAAAAGACCTCGGAATTCTGTCAAGGCAAACAAAAACAAATACACGCCGGAGTCGCAATTGCGTTGGCCCATTTGAGAATATTACCGCGTTGAGAAAGGAGGCGCTGTAAACTCGGTCGAGGGATGATTTTTTGTTTAGGGTCACGAGACCTTCACCGAGCGACCCTTTTTTTTTTACGACGTCTAAAAATAGCGGAATTTCTTCCTCCATCGGTTAACCGGTACGGAAAGAGAAAGAGAGACAGAGGGAAAGACAATTTGTACGGATGTGTTCGTCGAGACGTTCGTTCCTTGCTATTTATCAAACGTGTATAGCGTCGAGAAAATTACCCCTCTCGTTCGTCGACTCTATCGGCCGTTGGCTGATCGCGCCTCGTAACTCGTACCTCGTGTTCACTCTCTTATCTATATACGTATATAGAGCTTGTCCCATCTACAACGTAGGTACTTGGAATAATTTGCGATGAAACACGTGTAAGTGGTTAAGTCAGGCTTTGCTCAGACACGATTTTGTTTTTTAATTTCACGCTATATTTTTCGAGACGTACAATTATCTCTTCAATTTTCATCCCCTAAATATCTCAGCCTCTAAATTTGTCATTCCACCCTTATATTTTTAACATAATTAATTAATTTTTTTACCATTCGAAAGATTCTCTCACAATAACGCGATTAACAATTAAATGTTTCGATTAATTAATTCTCGATAATTACCGGAACTTTCGTACTCTGTTCACGTTTAAATCCAATCGTTGAGTAAGTTCTCGCGTGTACGATATGCAGTTCGCACCCATCTGTTCCCATCTAAAACGTAGGTCTTGGAAAAATTTGCGATGAAACAGGTGTAAGTGGTTAAGTCAGGCTTTGGTCAGACACGATTTTTTTTTTAATTTCGCACGATATTTTTCCAAACGAATCGTACAATTATCACTACAATTTTCATCCCCTAAATATTTCAGCCAAAAATATCTCAGCTAAATTTCTCATTCCACCCTTAACATTTTAACATAAATTATTTTTTATATTTTTTTACCACTTACAAAAAAGAAACGTCAATTATTCTTCCACAATAACGCCATTTAAATTCAACGTTTGATTAAAATTAAACAAAAACACAATTAAACATTTCGATTAATTAATTCTCGATAATTGCCGGACCTTTCGTACTCTGTCCGCGTTTAAATCCAGTCGTTGAATAAGTTTTCGCGTGTACGATTCGCAGTTCGAATCCATCTGTTCCCATCTACAACGTAGGTCTTATAATATTTTGGGATAAAACACGTATAAGTGGTTAAGTCAGGCTTTAGTCAGACACGACTTATTTTTTTATTTCCCGCAATATTTTTCGAAACGAATCGTATAATTATCTCTACAATTTTCATCCCCTAAATATCTCAGCCTCTAAATTTCTCATTCCACCCTTAACATTTTAATATAATTAATTTATTTTTATATTGTTTTACCACTCACAAAAAAGAAACGTTAATTATTCTTCCACAATAACGCGATTTAAATTCAACGTTTGATTAAAATTAAACAACAAACACAATTAAACATTTCGATTAATTAATTCTCGATAATTGCCGGACCTTTCGTACTCTGTCCGCGTTTAAATCCAGTCGTTGAATAGTTCTCGCGTGTACGATTGGAAGTTGGAACAACGAGAGCTAATAAAGCTCTCGGCGTTGCGATTTATACAAGTTTCTCGATCGCGAGACTCGACGGAAGGACGCTTTCGATATTCGTTTCCTTCGACTCAGGAAGAGTTAGGGGGTTGGTGCAAGGAGGAGGGGGAGGAGTTGGAGGAGAGATATTATGGTAGGCGTAGTACACGCGAATGTACTCGTATACACGAATTAGGTATCTATCGTACGTTCGATGGCTCGCCGACTGGCTGGCACACAAAACACACAAGCAACACGCACACACATATATAGACACACACACTTACACACAGATGTACAGCCCCACGTACAGAGAATTGTGAAGAGGGGAAGTCGCGACCTCCACTTCCGCTCCATTTGCCTCACTGAAAGCGCCATTCCGCCGCTGAGCCAGTACCAAAAGCTTCCAATATACCGTACTATAGAACATATACCGGTCACATTCCCCATCGACAATGTGAACCGTGCGAGAGAGGCTTCGGAACGACAGACTCGACTCTAATTCTCTCTCCTCTTTCGGCTAGTTTCCTATAAATATATCGCAATCGTAATTTCTTTTTTTTTTATAACGCCCCTCCCCTCCCCTACATATATATAATATATAAATAAAATGAATATATCAATATATTATTATATATTATTAAATATATTATTATATTATATTATATATAATATAATATTAATATTAATATTAACATATAATATAATATAATATTTTATGTTATATTATATATATTATATAATATAATATTATATATAATATAATATACATAATATAATATATTATATTATATTTTATATATTATATATTATATTATATTATATTATATTAGAATATATTATATTATATTATATTATATTATATTATATTATATTATATTATATTATATTATATTATATTATATTATATTATATTATATTATATTATATTATATTATATTATATTATATTATATTATATTATATTATATTATATTATATTATATTATATTATATTATATTATATTATATTATATTATATTATATTATATTGATTATATTGATGATAATATTATTATATTAATATATAATATATTATTGTAAAAACGGAAACCATTGTCGGGCAGTTCGTTTTAAACATTACGAATTTACCACCCTTCGTAAATTGACATTGCTCTATTAATTTTCTTTTATCTCTTTCACAGCTAAACTGTGGTCGGTTAACGCGCCCGATCGTCCTCTCGATGGAAAATACCGGATCGTAAGAATCGACGGGCCAAACCGTATACCGTCGCGACACGCTGCCTCGTCGAGGAACATACATTGTACGAAGAATCGACGATTTTCATCCACCCACCCCCCACTCTCACCATCGAACTTTCGTCGAGAGGAAGAAAAGGATTTTGAAAAAAAAAGACAACAAACCAAGTGTGATCGCTATTAATTTTTTTTCAATTTTTTTTTCTTTCCTCGTCTCTTCCCCACGTCGCGAACGATGTGAGGCCAGGATTTTATCGAGTGATCGGCCTCGACAAACCGCGAGAAATGTCTTCGTCGAGCTGCACGGACGAGGAGGATTCCGATGATGTCGAAAATAATCGCGAATGTCACGACAGCGTGGGAAAGAACGAGAGTGGATTATTTATCGTCCAATTGTCATCACGTTCGCGTACAATTTTTTCATCATTCGCGTTGTCGTGTCGTCTCGATAATAGTGGATCCTTGCACCTGGAAGGATTGCGGTTAGACGCGTATCCTCGTAAACGTTGGTGCGTCGAGTCGCGCTCGTTCACGAGCGTGAAACGTGCAACGAATAATTCGAATAAATTAATCGCGCGAGGCTGGAGTTCAAACGCAATTATCAGTTACGCGTAAATTCCTCAAGGCGGTTGAATTTAAATATAATCCTCGCGACTCTCTCTCTCTCCCTCTTCGCCGAAATTTTCCTCGTTTTACTTATTATCGCGGGAGAGGAATGACGAATTTTCGACTCTGACGATAGAAATGACGAGACGATCGTCGTCGTGGAGAAAACGTCGGTACTCGCTGAGACTCAGGTGACGAAAGTTCAATTGGTCAGGGGCGGGAGGGAGGGGGGAGGGCGTTTTCGACCCTCACCACAAGCTGGAAAAAAAACAGAAACAAATATAAAATAAAAAATAATTTAAAAAAAAAAAACAAAAATTAAACATAAACAAAAAATAAAAACTTGTGTGATTTAATAGTTAGTTAAAAATATAATTCTACGAGACACGCAATAATAACGAATAGGAAGAAAGAACGAAAAAAAAAAACAAAGAACAAACCAAAAAAAAACATTAAAACGAGAATCGTCGATAAAATTTTTGCAAAAGTAAAAAATTCTTCCCCGTTAAAAACGGAGAAAAAAACGAGGTAAAAAAAAGTATTCTCCATTCCGAAAATTCGCCCTCAATGTGCGAAACATCGTGAATCCACTTGGGAAAAAGTTCTTCGTTGCAAAAAGTGAGAGAAGAAGGACAAGAAAAGAAAAAAAAAGAAAGAAAATAAAATCCAGGTAGTTTAAAACAAAAGACGGAAGAAGTTTGTTATCGACAGTCCTCTCGCGTTCATGGTCTTCTCGTCGGGAATGGAAAATCCCTTACGAATAACGAAAAAACGAGAAGTGGCAAGCAGCAGCAGCAGCAGCAGCAGCAGCGGAGGTGGAAGAAGAAGACGCGATATAACAAATTGTTATCGTTTCGCGAAAGACGAGTCATCGAAGAGGTTCGCGTACGAGCCTCGCTATTATTATTATTATTATTATCATTGCACGACGTACATCGACGTCGCGAGTAAAAATTGTCCCTTAAGGCCATCGCGAGGTCACTATCTCGAGGACAAATCGGCGATACGTAGCAGAAGGGCGAAGTACAAGCGCCGTTCGGGAATCGGTGACCGCGACGATTTCGTCCAACGGACAAAGTTCTGAAAAAAAACAAACGAACGAAAAGAAAAAAAGCAAAAAAAAAAAAATTGAAAAAAGTTGGACAATTTACGGACAAAACTGTACGACGGTGAGGTGAAAGGAAAGACGAAGATCGTGGATGAAAATAAAGATTTGACGAAGAAAAAAAATAAATAATAGTGAAAAAAAAAATTTTTTTTTTCAGTGGTGAATTTTTGGTTTTTTGGTGAAGTGTCGAGGAGAAAAAGGTTGTAATAAAAAAAGTGAACGCTCGAGCGGGTGTTTATTTCGTGTTTTACGCTCGAAATTCTTCGAGGGTGTTTGTTATCGCGTTTTTTTTTTTTGGATTTTTTTGTTTTTTTTTAGGGGTTGGGGTGGTTTTGTTTTTGGGGTTGTTATCGTTCTCGTTCGTCGTCGCGCGTGCCAACTCTCTTCCGCTCTCGTTCTCTTCCTCGTAGCGATGATCGACCAACCGTACGATGAATTTTCATTTTTTTCTTTCGCTCCGACGAGGGTGAAAAAAGTCGCGTTCTCGTGAGAATTTTTTTTTTCTTTCTAGTTTGTCGTTTTGTCGCGTTATTATTGGATCGAGGATAATCGTTGCGTCGCGAGAGTGATCGTCATCGTCGTCGACGAAAGGTTTCGGCTTCCTCGTTGAAGGCGAGCCCCTCGTGCGAGCGAACGAAATCCGAGGATTCAATCAAAACACGGTTGAAGGATGCCAGGGGGTCGTAGGGGCCTGGTAGCCCCTCAAAACACCTTCTTGGAGAACATCATACGACGCAGCAGTAGCCAACGTGAGATTCATCAATCTTTCTTACTTATCTTAAGATCGAATTCATTATTTCATTTTTATTTATTTCGTATCGAATTAAAAGAAAGAAGAAAAAAACGAAGACAAACCCTCATCCCTTAATGGAACGTTAAAATTTTTTTCATCGATCGATTAATGAGTTTCTATTTTTTTGAAATATTGGGGTTGAGTTTTTTTACAAAAATATTTTTGAAAAATTTCATTTTATTGATCGAATTGCATCGATTTTATTTTTACTAATCTTGCATATTTCTGCTCGATTTCATTGTTAAAATTGTTTCATATCGATGAAGAATTGATCGAGTTAAATTTGTATTTTTGGTAAAGAAGAAAAGAAAAGAAAAAATTTACAAATTCAGGGATTTTAGATTTAAATTGACCCGAGTGGAATTGGTCGATGTGCGCTTATGCTTGAGTTTCAATGTCGTCGGGAATCAGCGAGGGAGCGTTAAAAATCATAGTGAAAGAGAAAACTAGGGGTCGCGGGCTTTCGTAATTGACGATCGATAAGTACCCGGCTGTGATGCAAGCTCTCTCGTATGCGAGCCGGTCTGTGCACGGTCGACGTTAAAACTCATCGTGAAACGACCGTATATTATACCCTTCGATTATATACCAACATCCATATATGCATATAATATATAATAATATATAATAATAATATTATTATTATGACAATAATGGAATAATAACAATAATAATAGTATATTAATAATAATATTATTATAATAGTAATAGTATTGTTATAATTATATTGATATTATTATAATATTATTATTATTATTCAACTATAATAGTATTATATTATTATACTACTATATATATGACAATATATAATAGTAATATTATTATTATTACAATAATGGAATAATAATAATAATAATAATAATGATATTATTATAATAATACTATTATTATTATATGTAATATAATATAATATAATATAATATATAATATATAATATATAATATATATAATATATAATATATAATATATAATATATAATATATAATATATAATATATAATATATAATATATAATATATAATATATAATATATAATATATAATATATAATATATAATATATAATATATAATATAATATATAATATATTATATATAATATATGATATAATATATGATATAAAATATACTATAATATATAATATATGATATATAATATATAATATAATATGATATAATATAATATAATATATTATACGTATATATGTATATATATACGTTTGCTGGCTTTAGGTCAAAGTAGACCTCGAACTGGCCCGTAAACGAGGGACACAAACTCCTGGTGTTTTGTCCCTGTACGTAGCACATACCTATATTTATTAAGATTTTCTCTACGTATACGGTAATAGGAAAATAACCGTAGATACAATGTAGGTACGAGTTTAACACGTACGAGGTATATATGTAAAAAAAAAAGAGGAAAAAAAAAAGAAAAATGTTCGTCACGCGATCTGTCGCGCGCGCTTTTTGTAGATATGCCATAGTCTCTGTACTTTTTTTTCTTTTCTCTTCTTTTTTTTTTGTCATTGGGCACGTGGCCCGCGCAAGGGCGCGGTTGTTGGATCGACGCGGTATCGATAGTCAAGCTCTCGGTCTCGTATACGACGATCCCTTACCTTACCCGTCTCCTCTCACGAAACTATCGTGGTCGATTAGGCCCTACGCTTTGCGACCTCGACTTCTCAGCCGCTCGCTCGTATTTCCTTACTACAACCTGACATCGTGTCTACGAAACCCAACCGGTTGGACTATTATTAACCCACCGAGGTCGAATTTACTTTCCTTACCTTTTCTCTCCCTGGCTCTGTTTCTCTGTCTCTCTCTCTCTCTCTCTCTCTCTCTCTGTTTCTGTGTCTACTTCTCGTTTGCTTTTTCGTAGATTGAGACTTTTTTGTTCGCGTTGTTTGTAAAAAAAAGTCGAAAAATTTTTCATATGGGATTAAAGGAATAAAAATTGTCCAATTTTTTCAGATTTTTTCCATTTTTTGGAACAAAATCTAATTTTTGGTTTTCTTTAAACAAAATTTAGCGATACGTATTTAAATTTAAACAAATTTTCATCGCCACTTCGAAAAATGTGTTTTATACCTTGTTTTTTTGGAACGAAATCCAATTTTTGGTCTTCTTTAAATAAAATTTAGTAAAATGTATTCAAATTTCAAAAATTTGTGATCGCCACTTCGAAAAATGTGTCTTATACCTTATTTTTTTTAGAACGAAATCCAATTTTTGGTTTTCTATAAATTAAAATAACGAAACGTATTTAAATTTGAAAAATTTGTCATCGCCACTTCGAACAATGTGTTTTATAACTTGTTTCTTTAGAATGAAATCTAATTTTTGTTTTTTTTTCAACAGAATTCAGCGAAACGTATTAAAATCTTGAAAATTTATCATCGCCACTTCGAAAAATGTGTTTTATAACTTGTTTTTTTTTAGAATGAAATCAATTTTTGGCTTTTTTAAACAGAATTCGGCGAAACGTATTAAAATCTTGAAAGTTTATCATCGCCCCTTCGAAAAATATATTTTATGCCTTGTTTTTTTCAGAACGAAATCCAATTTTTTGTTTTCTTTAAATAAAATTTAGCGAAACGTATTAAAAATTTTCAAATTTGTCATCGCCACTTCGAAAAGTGTGTTTTATACCTTGTTTTTTAGAACAAAATCCAACTTTTGGTTTTCTTTAAATTAAATTTAGCGAAACGTATTAAAATTTGTTTAATTTGTCATCGCCACTTCGAAAAGTGTGTTTTATATCTTGTTTTTCAGGACGAAATCCAATTTTTAGTTTTCTTTAAATAAAATTTAGCGAAACGTATTAAAATTTGTTTAATTTGTCATCGCCACTTCGAAAAATGTGTTTTATACCGTGTTTTTTTAGAATGAAATCCAATTTTTGGTTTCCTGTAAACAAAATTAAGTGAAATGTATTGAATTTTTTTTAATTCGTTATCGCCACATCAAAAAATGTGTTTCATACCTTGTTTTTTTAGAATGAAATCCATTTTTTTGTTTTCTTTAAATAAAATTGAGGGAAACATATAAAAATTTTGAAAACTTCTCACCGTCGCTTCGAAAAATCTGCTTTTTATTATCGTCGCAATTTTTACAAGATCTCACGCTCCTCGTCCTCTCTCAAAATGTCTTCTCCCGAGCTACCCCGAAGCTTGACGAGCTTCTTACCTCGTTTTTCTTTTTTTTCTCTTTCATCTCTGTTCGCGCGCCCTTTTCCACGGTTCGCTTCTCGAGCGAGCTGAATTAACGAGCCCGGGAAAGAACAAACGAAGTATCGCAGTCTCTCGACCGTGAGAGAGAACGAGACGAGTCGTGTCTCTCGCTCTCTTGACGACGGGGGTGGCCCGTCATAGAGTCTCGCTTTAACGTCGAGCAGCGAAGAGAGAGACAGAGCGAGAGAGCACTGGAAATATACTCGTGGAATGTTATTACGTTATCCCTGATGTGCAACGTGCTTCTCTATTTTTTATTCTGTTTTTCTTCCCCCGCATGGCTCGTACATCACGTTGCAGCGCGCGGTTTTCACGCCACAGTTCCCAACCCCCCACCTCCCTTTTTCACCCTTCGGTCGTTCCTTTCTTTTTTTTTAATTCTCCTTTTTTTCCTCGTCCTTTACCCGGCGCATCTTCTTTTTCGTGTCTCGCTCGGTCCAACACCCCCGACGTGTGCAGGGGTTGCGCAATATCATCCCTTACTGCGCTCTCGACGATCGCCATAATCGCGGAAGAGCGAGAGGGTGGAACGTAAGATAGAGGAAAGACAGAAGGACGAGACGAGGGTGAAAGAGGGTGGAAAGATTAAGAGGCTGAGACTGCCACCCCTTTTTGCTAAGCTCGCTCTATCGAGAGCTCCGTAGCATCCTCGAGTTTGCCCTGTGCCAACGTAATACCAATTTTTCATCCCTTAAACTCTTTTTTTTTCTTTCTGACCTTTTTTTCCTCTTTCTCTTGGCGTTTCCTCTTACGCGATTTGTCATGTTTTTTTTCCAACCGTCGGGCTTTGTTCAATTCGACAATTTCTCGCTATCTCAACTTTACTTTGTGTCTTATGTTTGTATTTTTTCTTTGTTTTTCATTTTGCTGTTTTACATACCATGTGCGTTTTTTTTATTTGGTGGCAAAGTTGAATGAGGTTCGGCTCGAATTCACGGAGTAGCCCGATGACCCAGCCGGACAAGTTTGTCGCGACATTTTTGCATATTTGAACGTTATTGACATGTGCTAAAGCGCATACATACGCGGCTGTTACATATATTTAGCAGTAAAACGCTCGTACTCTGGATTTGTTTGCTAGAATTGCCGATGTGATGGGTCTTCTTTCGTTCCTACAAACTTGTATTTCCCTTTACTCCCTCTCTTTCTTTATAATACCTAATAATAATAGTATTATTATAATACTATTAATATTATTATAATATTATTATTATTATACTACTTAATATGTAATATTAATAATATTATTCTTACAATAATGGAATAATAATAATAATAATAATAGTACAATAATAATAATAACATTATTATAATAATAATATTATAATAATTATTATAATAATATTATTATAATTATAATTATTATAATAATATTATTGTAATTATAATTATTATAATAATATTATTGTAATTATAATTATTATAATAATATTATATTATAATTATTATAATAATATTATAATAATTATTATAATAATACTAATATTACTATAATATTATTATTATTATTATTTTATTCTTATTATTATTATACTATTATTATTATTATTATTATATGTAATGGCCGATGTGATGGGTCTTCTTTCGTTCCTATAAACTTGTATTTCCCTTTGCTCCCTCTCTTTCTACGTAACGCAACTTTGTTTCACTTAATAATTATGACCGCGAAATTAAATTAAGCAAAAATTTTCCGAAAAAAAGAATGAAAAAGATTGAATTAAAACTTTCCGCACCGGTTACGAGTATTTACGACCATTCCACGCCGTACGCGACGGTTTTTGGCTAGAAATGGGAAATTGGAACCCTTGATTTAGGAATTTGCAAAATTTCAAGAAAAATTTTCAACTTTTCTCTCTTCCTCCCTCTCTCTCTCTCTCTCTCTCTCTCTTTCTCTCTCTCTCTCTCTCTCTCTCTCTCTCTCTCTCTCTCTCTCTATGTAACGAAATGCTTTCGCAACTTTGTTTCACTTAATAATTATAATCTCAAAATCAAATAAAAAAAATAATTAGCTAAAAAAAGGATTGAAAAAAGTTTAGTTGAAACTTCTCGGATCGGTCACTAGTATTAGCCTGTTTTTCTTGAATATATACAAGCATCCCCTGTCGAACGTGGTAATTTTGGTTAGACAAAGCCAAATGAAAACCTCAATTTAGGAATTTGCAAAATTTTAAGAAACATTTTCAAATTTTCTATCTCCCTCCCTCTCTCACTCTTCCTCCCCCCCCCCCCCCCACTCTATCTCTCTCTCTATCTAACAAAAAGCTTTCGCAACTTTGTTTCACTTAATAATTATGACCTCAAAACTAAGTAAAAAAAAAAAATTCGCTAAGAAAAGAATGAAACAAGTTGAATAAAAACTTCTCGAACCGGACCATTAGTATTTTCCTGTTTTTCTTGTATATATTTCTTGTATATTTCTTGTATATTCCTCGTACGTTCGTCTCACTCCACTATTCGTCTCGTGTTTCACGTTCGACTATCCCAATCGTGCTTATATACCTACACGTACAATAATTAGCGAGTATTAGGGAGCGATGTAAACATAAGCTCCGTTGCAATTCTGGGGAAAGCTCCATTCTCTATATACACATAGCTATAGCTAATGTACGTGTCTCTACATAGAACACCCCTTGCGGTTCTATAACTCTCACCCTTCTACCCTCATCGTTTTATCACTCTCACCCTTCTCGTCCCTACAAACGAGCTTTTCCGGCACATTTTTCCTCGCATCAAGATTCTCAAACTAAATCCTGCATTCGCAACATCTAAATTCTGAATTTTCCAAACCAAGGAAAAATTCAGGACAACCAAACGTTTGTAATCTTGTTCGATATTTTTCAAATTTAAAAAACACCCTTACGACACTCTCGTACATATTTCTATATTTTTCAATCCCGTTTGGAAAACTTCGAACGATAAATAATGTTCGAAAAAAAGTGAAATTGATCGATAGCTTCATTTTTATTTCACCACGCAGCATTATACTTTTCTATACATAGATGACGAGATGTTGAATGTAGGAGGACGGTAAAATCTGTAAGAAATGGAAACTGTGCTTCTCTCGACTCCAGAAGGGATTGAGGCTATGCACATCGATATATATACATCTATACAGGGTGAATTTTATAAGGTGTAACGGGCTTTATTTTAAGGTAGATGAGATCATTACAAACAAAAGTTGCAAATATACATTTCGGATATTTTTAATAGTTTACGAGATATAAAGGTTTAAAGTTGGTCCAATCAGAGCGCAGCGCGAAGCGTTGGAGCCGCCCACTCCCCGCCCTAGCAGCCAATGCCCGAGAAATAAAATTGACTGCGTAATTATATAATAAATAAAATTGTCTGCTCGGAATTTTGCAACCCCGAATGCAACGCCCTACGCTGTGCTATCTCTACGGCAAGGACGGGAGTGGGCGGCTCCAACGCTTCTCGGCGTGCTCTGATTGGACCAACTTTAAACATTTATATCTCGTAAACTATTAAAAATATCCCAAATGTATATTTGCAATTTTTGTTTGTAATGATCCCATCTACCTTAGAATAAAGTCTGTTTCAACCTTATGAAATTCACCCTGTATATGTTAGACAGATTGGTAAGAACGAAGAGGGTGGGTAACGTTGGTGGAGAAAAAAGGGCGAGACGTTACTCCGAGCGAAGGAAATAAATGGTCGTCCACGAGAGACCGAGAGAGCACACTAAGGGTTGAGAGGGGTTTGAGGGAGTGGTTTGAAACGAGATCCGTACCTCCCCTCGCCCCTCATCTAGCAGACTTCCGTTTTTCTCCTCACTAACGGCAACGGCTTTACCACCGACTGGTGGCTTTCTCTGTCGTGGCGAACACACGCTACGTGTAAGTGCAAGCTTCGTCGATCCTCGCGTTCCTCTGTTCGTACGAAGGGTAGCTAGGGGGTTGGAGGGTTGGATTCAACGGGGTTGAGAATAGAGTGGAGACTAAAGTAGAGACGAGAGCGGAGAGTAGATGAGAGAGTCGGAGAGACAGAGAGAGAGAGACAGGGAGGGAAAAGTATATGTAGGAATGGCGAAAGCTCGTGAGCTTGAGAGGAAGGGTGGTAGGGCGAACGAGTAAAAGAGCGAGAAAGAGAAGGAGACTTGTATTTTCGATCAGACTCGGTGTGCTCGTTGGATAAAGTCGGGGAAAAAGGCGCGTCGGCGAAAGCAGAAAGGAGACGAAGCGAGACTGTAACGTCGGACGACGGAGGGAACGTCGACGTGAGAGAGTCGTCGAGGGTGCATGAAGGAGCTTTTTCTCGCATGCTACGATGCCGAGAGCGAGAGGCGAATCTCGAGCTTACGAAATGGATGAAAAGAATTTTTCTATATATATGTTTGCATCGCTCTTTCTCTGCCTTACTCGGGAAAAGTCGCGCGGGGGTGGATCTCTCTCGTTCGACCGTTTCCGTGAAAGCTCGGGTCCTCGGTTCGTCGGGTCATTGGGTCAAATCCACCGTCATACATGGGGGTCAAGCACATGCACGCGTTACATATGGGAGGAACGTCGCGTAAGTGAACATTGTATATAAGCGACCGTTTACAGTGCAAACTTTGCCCTTTCTCCCGTAGCTCTTCTTCCTCTTCTGCCCTTTCGGTCTTCCGTCCGGTTGGCGACGGTTAGGGGTAGGGGGTGAGATTCAATAGTTCGTCCGGAAAACTCGACACTCGGTTTTACGTGTGAAAAATCGCGATGATAAAAAGCTTTTGATAATTAATAATTAATTGAAATAATTTCACAACTATCTCCAAGATTGTAATTATAATTTATCGATCTCCTCGGGGGTTGGAAATATTCGTAATTTTTCCAATTAAGGATTAAACGGTTGAACGATTCTTACAAAAAAGTTTATTTTTTATTTTTTTGTTTTCTTTAATTTCCCTCAAAGCTGAAAAACAAATTGCAGCCCCCCCCCCCCCCCCCTAAATACGAGTTCGTACTATTTTATCGTCGCTGATCGAAAAAGAAATGTTGAATAAAATTACGTTTGAAAAGTCACGATGATAAAAAACTTTTAATAATTAATAATTAATTGAAATAATTTCACAACTATCTCGAAGATTGTAATTATAATTTATCGATCTCTTCGAGGGTTGGAGATATTCATAATTTTTTCAATTAAGGGTTAAACGATTGAACGATTCTTACAAAAACATTTTTTTTGTTTTCTCTAATTTCCCTCAAAGCTGAAAAACAAATTGCAGCTTTATCCTCGGTAAATACGATTTCGTACTATTTTATCGTCGCTGATCGAAATAGAAAATGTCGAAAAAAGCTTCCTTCCGGTTTTTCTATCTGCAATTATCCTCTCTCTCCCTCTTCCCCTATTTTTCTCTCGTCCTGGCAATGATCGGGTATGTCCGCACGTGGGCGCGATTTGAATTTTCATCCCCCGCGTTATAACCACGTACCCTGGGTGTGTACGTTCGAATACTCGGGCGCTATATTGTTTAGCCCAATTGCGAGAGAACCGAAAAAGCCATTTTTATTCCTATCTCACGCTACAAGAGAAACTCCTACGGTACGGTCAATCTTCTTTTTATTGTCAAATGTCCATTATCCCGTGACCTCTTCATCCCCCCTTCCTACAGCCACCCCTGCACCCCTCATCTCTTACCCCTTGTCGAAAAAAATCTCCGCTATCGAGTCGTAGGTACGGAGCTTTTTCTCGTCACATTTATATTTCATCCCTCTGTTTCTCATTGTTTCAACCCCCAACCCCCCACCCCACACCCCCACCATTCATGCCCGAAATCTCCGCAGTTCTCCATCAGGGGTTTGTGGTGGGATTTTTTTTCTCGTCGCATTTATTTTTCATCCCCCTTTCCCCAACCCCTTCCACCCCTTTTCTTCATCCCTTCCCTCTTACTTTCTTCCTTCTGTGGTATTGTACTCTTCGTTGTGTTACCTTGTCTCTCGTCATCGAGACCGCAAACTATGTCCTTTATCGGTTCTCAACCCCCTCACTCCCCTCCCACGTTCTCGAAGAGTTGAACTAGGGGTGGAGAGATGCGGTCGACGGATTCGCTATCCTACCAGCCAATGCTATTATACGCGGAGATGTTACAAGGCGTTAGTTGGTTCGTCGCTCGTTCTCGTCTCATTATTGTCCACCCGCGAGGATGAGAATGAAGCGCGTTATACACCCTTCTCACCCCTAGTTTCCTCCCCCTCTCTCTCTCTCTCTTCACAATAGAAACATCGTTCGCCGCGAGGGCGCGCGTCCATGTTTAACCTTCTCTCTCTCTCTCTCTCTCGCGATCTCTCCCCAGCATCAACCACCCCTTACCCCTCGACCTACCAAGAACTCACCCCCTTCCGTTTCTCGCTCGCGGCCGCCGGCCCCGTTTCACCCTCCTCCCCTCGACGATGCAAGCACCTATTTTTAGAACAGTGTGCTTTGCATGACGCGCGAGCGCGAGCTTTGCATTCGAGAACCCTTTCTCCACCCTCTCCCTCTTTCTCGCGTCCGGTCGGCCCGTACTGCTTTTCTCATTAATTTTGATTTTTCCAGACCGTAACCTACCCCCGAGGTATATAACGAGGCTTCCGGTCGACTCGGTCACTCACGACCTGCTGATATACTCCCTCTCCTCATCCCCTTTTTTTTATTCTCTTCCACCAACACCCCCCAAACTCCATTCGCTCACCCCCTCGCGACTTCTTTTCTACCCATTTTTTTTATAGGCCTTCTCTATACGTATAAAACGACTCTCGTCGACTCTTAACACATACACAGAATCGTATTTATATATATACAAGCTTCTGGGAATTCGACATAAAATTTTATTGTAACACAGATATGTACAGCCTGAGTTTCCTCCCCTCGACCAATCTTTCCCACTGTTTATATAGGAACGTATTTCGCTGAGAATAATCGTGCCATTTTGTTGTTACTCTTATTATTCGGTTCAACGAAGGGGTACGTTTCTTACGCGATAAATTTTCCACCTAGTTCGCGTAATAAAAATAATAATTATAAGAATAATAATAGGGATGATAATAATAATATTTTACAAATTACATAGAGTGAAAGGAGGTTACGCTGACATTGGGGGTAACTTTGACAGTTTTTGGGGCTATGATAATAATAATATAATAAATAATATAATTATGATAATAAAATAATAATAATAATAATATAATAAATAAATATAATAATATAAATAAAATACTATAATCATATACGTAAAATAATATAATAAGAAAATATAATAAATAAATAAATAACATATTATGATAATAATAATAATAATAATAATAATAATATTTTACAAATTACATATCCTAAGAGGAGGTTACATTGACTGGGGAGATTAGGGGTAACTTTGTTAGTTTTTGGGACTGTGATCATAATAATGTAATATGACATAATAATAATATAATAAATAATGAACTAATATAATAAACAATAAAAGAATATAATAAATTAGAAAATAATATAATAGATAACAAAATAATATAATATATAATAAAATAATATAATAAATAATAAAATAATATAATAAATAATAAAATAATGTAATAAATAATAAAATAATATAATAAATAATAAATAAATATGATAACTGAATAAATAATATAATATGATGATAAGATATTTCAAAATAATTTCATTTGCCAGTAGGTACACAATATTACAAAAATATATTTTTATATTCAATAAAGTGAAATATTATTCCAATATATTTGTAAGTCCATCGACGATGCCATATTGTATTTTTCGTCGTATTATTTTCGGGGGTGTTCTCTTCATAGTGAATTTTTGCTTCATATCCTGGGAAGAAGCGAGGGGGGGGGGGGGGGGGGGGGGGTTGAAATTGGAAAACAAAGTGTGAGCATCGGGCGATGCGATTTTTGGCCTCGTTCCATTTGAAATATCGTCGAGCATGCGCAATTCTTTATTATTCACCCTTATTGTACGATTGTTGTTGTTGTCGTCGTCGTCGTCGTCGTCGTCATCGTATTTGGACTCGGGTCGTCGCTTCGGGATAAATGCAGCGTATACCGGATGTATAGGCGATAGGAAGAACCGGTGTCTGGTTTCGTTGTGTGAGCGCCAGAGGGTACGAAGTAGGAAGATAAATCGAAAAGAAAGAGGAGAACTCGGGATCGAAGGTGTTTTATAGCCTCGACGAAGCCGATCTTCACACAAACGACAAAAAAAAAAAACAAAAAAAAAATAACAACAAACTTCCAAGATCATCCAAGCGAAAAAAAATGCGAGAATAATTCAATCATCAAATAAGGGTTGAAAAAAGTACAGAAAAACTAAATCCAAAAATAATTCGTTTATGAAATAAGGGTTGAAAAAAATTCAGTGAGAAGAAAAGGACAGTCCAAAGTCACCCGAGTGAAAAAACAATCAGGAAATAATTCAATCATCAAATAAGGGTTGAAAAAGATACAGAAAAAAAATCCATAAATAATTCGTTTATGAAATAAGGGTTGAAAAAAATTCACTTAGAAGAAAAGGACAGTCCAAAGTCACTCGAGTGAAAAAACAATCAGGAAATAATTCAATCATCAAATAAGGGTTGAAAAAAAATCCAAAAATAATTTGTTTATGAAATAAGGGTTGAAAACAATTCAGTGAGAAGAAAAGGACAGTGCAAACTCACCCGAGTGAAGAAACAATCAGGAAATAATTCAATCATAAAATAAGGGTTGAAAAAAAATATAGAAAAAAAATCCAAAAATAATTCGTTGATGAAATAAGGGTTGAAAAAAATCCAGTTAGAAGAAAAGGACAGTCCAAAATCACTCGAGTGAAAAAACATTCAGGAAATAATTCAATCATCAAATAAGGGTTGAAAAAAAATACAAAAATAATTCGTTTATGAAATAAGGGTTGACCAAAATCCAGGGAGAAGAAAAGGACAGTCCAAGGTCATGCGACTAAAAAAACAATCCGGAAATAATTCAACGATGAATTAACGATTGAAAAAAAGAAAATACACCGGCAATGAAAAACAATGTAAATTGTTATCGACGATTATTCGCTCTTAAACCCAATTACATGAAAAAAAATTAATTATTTCCGTCGCCTCGGACACGTCGAAACGCACAATCCCCGTAAAACTTGCTTCACGCTCTTTTAACTTTGTCGGTCGCGGCCACGAAACTTGCTCTCGAGCGAAACGAACCTTTTCCCCCTTTCTACCCTCTCCCAGTACAATCCTCGTCGTTACACGATTCTTTGTGTACGCGGATAGAAAAGAAAACGGAAAATTCCCGCTTTGTACAATTCGACCAAAAGTACGTACTTTTTTTCATTTTTTCTTCTCACGCGTTTCGTTTTTTTACCAATCCCCCGGTGTTTTTTCGTTTCAACGCGAGGAAAAGAAACTCGGCCTATAGAGATCGTGTCCCAGGTAGCCTAGGTCTCGCGCGACTTGTCGAGCGAAAACAATGAGAGGAAATAAGGGAAGGAGAGAGAGAAACCACCCCTTGGAAAAAGTTTGTCGAAATGCTTTGATCCCCATATCGTAGCTCGCAGTCAAGCATCAATAATAAAATTTCATTTGCAACCCTGCTAGCCAGCAGAGAAAGGGAGATTTAACACATATACACATATATACAGGGTGAATTTCATAAGATGTCTCAAACTTTATTTTAAGGTAGATGAGATCATTACAAACAAAAATTGTAAATATACATTGGGGATATTTTTAATAGTTTACGAGATATCAATGTTTAAAGTTGGTCCAATCAGAGCACGCCGAGAAGCGTTGGAGCCGCCCACTGTCGACCTAGCAGCCAATGTCCGAGAAATAAAAATGACTGCCCAATAATATAATAAATAAAATTGACTGTTCTGAATTTTGCAACACCAAACGTAACGCCCTACACTGAGCTATTTCTAGGGATAGGACGGCAATGGGCGGCTCCAACGTTTCTCGGAGCGCTCTGATTGGACCAACTGTAAACATTGATATCTCGTAAACTATTAAAAATATCTCCAATGTATATTTGCAACTTTTGTTTGTAATGATCCCATCTACCTTAGAATAAAGTCTGTTACACCTTATGAAATTCACCCTGTATACGTTATATTCTCACACACGAAGCTTTTCTCCCTCTTGGAGCGCCGAGCACCCACCCAAAAATGTATATTCATGTAAAAGACTCTTTTTTTTCCTCGTACGTGCGCTAACGTACACGTGCGCACACGCTGGTACGAACGGTTGTAAAAAAAAAACGCAGGAATGGGGAGTGATGGAGGAAGCGCCGGGGACGTAAAAACCGTGCAAGCTCGAGGTAAAGCTCGTTCGTTCTCGCGCCAAAAAGAGATCGAGCCTCTACGCAAACCCCGCAGGCTTATCTTTTGTCGTCGTCTCTTGTTCCGCGTTACTTTCGTCCGTTCTATCGCTCTGAAAAAAAAATGAAAAAAAAACCTACCCCTACTCGTTACAACCCTCGTCCATTTTTTTCCTCGTCCCGGTTTCTTTATTTATTCGGTCAGCGTTTCGTTCCTACTGGAGAAAAAAAATATATATTTTGTCGTCGTAGCTGTTTCTTCGTTAAGGTAGGAAATGAGAGGAAACGTTACAGGGGTGGCTAATGATTCGTAGAAGCTGGGGGGTGTGTATCAGCATCGCTATCTACCCCGTTTAGTTATGAAACTTTTCAACCCCCTCCCTGAAAACTCGACAAACTTTGCTATTTTTTTTTTCTCTCTCTCTCTCTCATCGCGCTTGACCCACAATTTCCATGCACGCAGGTCACCCTCCTTGTTCAACCCCTTCCTCGAACGAAGTATTTTTACATTTTTCTACTTACCCACGAGTCGTTACTTTCTAAGCCGGGACCACGAGGTCGGATATGCCTCGATGAAATTTTCGAACCACCTAAGGAAAACGATATTCTTAAGCTTCTCCAAGGGATGAAAATAGGAAGAAAACGTGTTATAAGGGTTGACATATTCTCACCCTCGTTAGACGAAATTCCATTCAACTTTTGCTCTATACAGGGTGAATTTTATAAGTTGTCACAAGCTTTATTTTAAGGTAGATGAGATCATTACGAACAAAAATTGCAAATATATATTGGGGATATTTTTAATAGTTTACAAGATATAAATGTTTAAAGTTGGTCCAATCAGAGCGCACTGACCAGCGTTGAATCCGCCCACTCCCCACCCTAGCCGTAGGGCGTTACATTCGGGGTTGCGAAATTCAGAACAGTCAATTTTATTTATTATATAATTACGCACTCATTTTTATTTCTCGAGCATTGGGTACTAAGGCGGGGAGTGGGCGGTCTCAACGCTTCTCGCCTCACTCGGCAAAATTTAAAGCAGTCAATGGCCGAGAAATAAAAATGACTGCGTAACAATATAATAAATAAAATTAATTGCTCTGAATCTTGCAACCCCAAATGTAACGCCTTAAACTGTGCTATCTCTACGGCTAGGATGGCAGTGGGCGGTTCCAATGCTTCTCGGCGCGCTCTGATTGGACCAACTTTAAACATTCATATCTCGTAAACTATTTAAAATATCCCTAATGTATATTTGCAACTTTTGTTTGTAATGATCTTATCTAACATACCTTAGAACAAAGTCTGTTACACGTTATGAAATTCACCCTGTATACTCGTTCCAGAAAACAACAAAGAAGAATTTTATCCTCGCTGCGGATTTCCAAGTTTTCCAACCCTGTAATAATGCACCCCCTAGTGCACTTGTTACTTCGAATCGTCTGGTGTGCATAGTTTTAAGCGTCGTTGTTACAACAATAACGACCACGATCGTGCAGTCGTTACGAATTAAACACTCGCTTCTCTACGTTCCCCCACGCCCATCGTCGACTTTTCCGCCCATAACCAACGAAACAATGTACGTATGAAAAACAGTTTTTTTTTGCTGTTGTCTTTTTTCACCCCCTCGCCCTCTCTCGAGGGATATGTATCGTCGTCGGTGGAAAACTACATAGAATTCTCTTCGATATACACCGTCTCTACAGGCGTGCTATTTTTAGCCGTCGTTACGCTCACGGAACACGAGCAGACTCTTTTTTTCCGTATTATTTTTAAAACCCTTCCCCTTCGTTTCTTCCCTCCCAACCCGCTGTCCCTCGAGCATCGAGAGTCCCCGTGAAACAACGCGAACTACTGGCCATTGTATGAACGATGGATCGTGCCAATAGCTCAATAAGATGAAATGTAACGGCGCCGTTGTATATTTTACTGTAGAATTCTTCTTTTTAAAAATTTTTTTTTTGTATAAAATACAACCCTTCGGTTGTTTTTTTCATTTCTTTACATTTTCCAGGCTATTTCGTATGGTTTATAATTGATCGACGAGTCGGGGTTGTTTCAACGTCGAGACAGCGGGAAAGAGAAAAGGATGAGTTTTCATCCCGATTTTCGCCCCTTTCCGTTCTCTCACCCCCTTCTCTACAACCCCGTTATTCTCAACTTGTTCGAGCTTTTTGATACATTATTATTCGTTATCAGCGGCTCGCTCGCAATGTTTTGCGTACGTTCGATGTGTTTCGCTCGCGTGCTCGAAAACCTCTCGCGCGAGTTTTACGTGTGGTATATACGTGAGTACGAAAGCCGCGGGGCTATACGCCAATGGAATTTCCGATATTGGACTCGCTATAGTAGATACGTATATATTTAAAGGAGCGACGGAGACGAGAGGAGGAGAGTGCGAGTAGAACATACCCCATCGCTATTTCCCTGTGGTGCTGCAAATTCATTATTAACGGGTCAAAATTTGACGTGAATCGACGCGAACGCGCTCTACATAGAAACCATATATCCAAGTTTCATATATATCCATATATATAATATAGAATAATATAATATAATATAATATAATATAATATAATATAATATAATATAATATAATATAATATAATTCAATATAATATAGTATAATATATTATAATATATTATAATATAATATAATATAATATAATATAATATAATATAATATAATATAATATAATATAATATAATATAATATAATATAATATAATATAATATAATATAATATAATATAATATAATATAATATAATATAATATAATATAATATAATATAATATAATATAATATAATATAATATAATATAATATAATATAATATAATATAATATAATATAATATAATATAATATAATATAATATAATATAATATAATATAATATAATTCAATATAATATAGTACAATATATTACAATAGAATATATTAATATAATAATATAATATAATGCAATATAATATAATATAATATAATATAATATAATATAATATAATATAATATAATATAATATAATATAATATAATATAATATAATATAATATAATATAATATAATATAATATAATTCAATATAATATAGTACAATATATTACAATAGAATATATTAATATAATAATATAATATAATGCAATATAATATAGTATGAGATGTTATAATAGAATATATTAATATAATAATATAATATTTTTCTCTCTATAATATTGTGGGAGAAATATATATACATCGAGAGAGAGAGAGAGAGAGAGAGAGAGAGAGAGAGAGGGAGTGAGAGAAAGGGCACAGTATAGTGCAAGGATGCGTTGTATTATAAGGGTGGCATGACGAATAGGGGTTGATCAAGCAACGAGAAAATAGTGGTTACGAGCTTTTATGGAACGACGGAGTATCGGTGAGAAAGAAACGAACGATACGCGAAAACGAATTGCCGGGATCAAACGACCGATGGCTATAATATTTATCTATACGTTTTTGTTTATACGCGTTTGTCCTCACGTGATACGAGGGGGAAGAACACCCGTTGTAGAAACTCGACGTTTCGGTTATTGGACGGTTGATAGGAAGAGGCCTTTTTTGCGCCATTTCCTCGTCTTGTCAACCCACCCTTCGTGCGCGTTTCTCTTTTCTCCCTACTGCGTTTGAACCGAGGGAATGAACGTATACGCGGGTGGACGTTTCAGCGACCTGGAGGAGAGACAGAGAGAGAGAGAGAGAGAGAGAGAGAGGGAGAGATCGAGGGAAAAACACAGGCGAAAAGGGAACGGGACTAGGGCCGGAGATTGTAACCGATCGGGCATGTGGAACGCGATCAGTCGTGTGTTGCTCGACGGCTTTCCAAGTCCGGCTCGGATCAGTAGTAACAACCGTATAACGATCAGACGGCTGAACTGTGGAATGCAATTTTTCTTTTTTGTTTTTTTTTCTACAATCTAGGTCAAAGGGCGGAGAAAAAGAGAATTTTTTAAATTCAATAACAATGTGATTAATTATGTACATTTGTAAAAATGACTCCATATTGATTATTTAAATATTCGTAACAATTGATAATAACAACAATAAGAGTTTAATTGCTCAATTATCGATAAATATCGAAAACAAATGCGTAAAATTGTTGAAATCGAATTTGAGCCCGGTGTTTCGAAACGTTGATTCGACGTTTCTCTTTGTCCTCTTTTCATTGAAAATGTCAAACTACATTATTGCGTAATCGATTTCATTATTTTCATTATTTTCATTGCCTTTGGAAACGACGTGAATTCCCGTACGGGGATACAATACTCCCGAGGCGTGTATCGTGTGCTTTATGCTTTTGCGAAATAAAAAAAAATGGAAAAAAGACCCATGTCGTTCAATAAATACGCGTCACGTCGTTTTCAGTTATTTCCTTCAAAGCGCGTCTAGAAGCGGTTGCTAACGCTCGAAGCGTCGAGTCGCGATTACATAATTCACCGCTGAACCCGTGAACCTCCTCTGTACATACCACAACTAACCACCTCTCTCTATATAATCTAATATAATACAATATATTATAATATATTATAATATAATATAATATAATATAATATAATATAATATAATATAATATAATATAATATAATATAATATAATATAATATAATATAATATATAATATATAATATATAATATATAATATAATATAATATATAATATATAATATATAATATATAATATATAATATATAATATATAATATATAATATATAATATATAATATAATATAATATATAATATATAATATAATATAATATAATATAATATAATATAATATAATATATAATATAATATAATATAATATAATATAATATATAATATATAATATATAATATAATATAATATAATATAATATATAATATATAATATATAATATATTATAATATAATATAACATATATTATAATATAATATATATAATATATAATATAATATAATGTATATATACAGATAGATAGATATCTTTCTCTCTCCGCTTCTCTCTTTCTGATATAGATATGAGAGGGGGGAGAGAGAGAGAGTCGGCCTGGCTTATCCTCTCGCAAGCTTGAATAACAAATGAAGGGTAGATAGGATCGATATCGGCGTTAATTACTTGTCAATAGAATGCTTTGCGGAGGTACTAGGCTGTCTCTCTCTCTCTCTCTCTCTCTCTCTCTTTCTCTCTCTCTCTCTCTCTCTCTACTTAGCCTTTTGCACCTCTATGTCCAACCCTTCTCCAATTGCAACATGAAGCACAATGGGGAAACATAATGAAGTGGTCACGATTATAATGGCGGCTCGTGGCTTCGACCGTGCGTACCGATCTATATTGTAAACACGTATTCATACCCTACTTCGTTTCGTGAACATTAATTCAAACGAGCCACGATAAACCCGAGCGAGCGTTAAATACGAGAAAAACAAAAAATTCCTGTTATTTTTTTTTTTTATTCACATACGAACAATAACAATTCCCTTTCTATAACCTCCTTTATTAAAAACGCAATATCGTACACGCTCGATTCTCCAAACATCTTTTCCCATAAATTTTATCGTACGAACAATAACCTTCGTTAAATCCACCACGCACAATATATATTTCACGTTTATCGAAAATTCATTGTCAAAAAACTACCTGTTAACAATATTTTTGTTAATGGAAAAGAAAACAAAAACAAAAAAACAAAAACGTGAAATAAAAAATATAAAAAAAAAGTCGAAACAAAGTAAATCGAAGCGTCGAACCGTACAATATTGGCTGAGCTGGCAGTAGTACAGGTCGGTATAGGTCAGACCCGGGAGTTTACCACTAGCTGTAGTAACACGACGTTTGCACCCCCTGTGCCCAAATCAATTTTATTGGTAACTCGCGAATCGAATCTATCGCTTTATCTCTAGTTTTTGGGGTTGACACGTGCATGTGTACGTGTACAGTGGTAGTTTTGTGGTTCAACGAGCCTCCGGCGAATGGGTTAAGGGATGAAGGAGAGAGAGAGGGAGAGGGAGACGAAGCGATGGCCTAGCTTTCGCATAGGCTGTGCTAATGCATAATTCACACCAGATGGACAGTGAACTACTTCTATCTCGCGTTTGATATACGACCTTCTCCACCTTCCAGCGAGCATTTGCTCCATCCATATGGTAGAATATACATATATATATATACGTCGATATATATATGTGTAGAGTAGATTGGGTGACTATGTAGAATGGCTACTTTTCAGCGCTCTCGCGGGGAATCTGGGAACCCTTATCGGGAAGCGTTTTGTATACCCGCATGGACCAACCACCGAAGTGCTCTACCACGCACATAGAGGTAGACACATACTAGCACACGCTCGAACCGTAAATCTCGAGAACTTTGGCACCGCGGGACACGGTGACTATCCGACTTTTGGTGTGTGGCTCCACCAGCATTTCCCGTTTACCCTCCCTCTCTCTCGCGCGCTCCCTCTCTCTCTCTCTCTTTGCCGGTTTCTCACTCCTTTAACCGATATTACCTTTGTCCAAAACTATCCGTGGTAGATACCACTCTTCCCTCTTTCCTACTTTACAGACTTACGTCGTTGAAACTATATACGGGAGAATGGGAGTACGAGGGTCGAGGAATCTCTCGGAGGGGATGTTTCCTCCCTCTCTTTCCCTTTTCCCCCCTCTCTCTCTCTCTCTCTCTCTCTCTCTCTCTTCCTTTTTATTTTATTTTATTTTACATTAATTTTATTTTGTTTTATTTAATTTAATATTCTTTTCTTTTTTTGATTTTATTTGATTTATTTTATTTTACTTTATTTTATTTTATTTTATTTTATTCCATTTTTTTTCTTTTCTTTTATTTTATTTTATTTGCTTTATTTTATTTTATTTCATTTTATTTTATTTTATTTTATTTTATTTTAGTTTATTTTATTTTAGTTTATTTTAATTCACTTTATTTTATTTCATTTTCTTTTATTTCATTTTATTTTATTTTATTTTATTTTATTTTATGTTATTCTATTCCATATTATGGTTTTTTACTTTATGTTAGTTTATTTTATTCCGTTTTATTTCATTTTATTTCATATTATTTTATTTTATTTTATTTCATTTTATTTCATTTTATTTTATTTTACTTCATTTTATTTAATTTTATTTTATGTTATTTCATAATAGTTTATTTTATTATATAATTATTTGATTTTATTATTTAGATTTAGATTTTTGAACATTATTTTCAAAAGCACTATTTATACATCGCTATGTAATATTCCAAAGTATTCAAATTGAAAGTGAATTTTGCCCCAAAGTGTTACCAGAGCATAATAAATATCTCTCCCCTCCCTCGTCTCTCGTTCTCCAGTGGAAGATCGTAAAGAACACCCTGTTACTTGTGCTTTCGCCTTACGAAAGCAAGAAAAAGAGACATCTCGTAGGAAAATAAAGAAAAGAAACCCAAAACAAGAGAGAGGAATGAAAAATTGGACCTAACATGACGTGTTTTACTTCAACCGTACAAAGAAAATTGTCTTTTTTTTTCATTGTTAAAACCACGTACAGAAAAAATGTAATAAATTTCTTCTTTTTCCTATTCGTACAATTTTAAGGGATGAAAAAAATTCCCGAGCTATTTCTCATTCCGGGAAGGAAGTCGAAGAATCGTTTGTCTATTTTTGAGTTTTGTGAAAGGGGGCGGGGGGAGGGGGGGGGGGGGGGAGAAGCACGAGAGCCTGTTATCGAGCATTCATAGACGAGCAGAAAGAGTTACTTCCGGTAGTTATTTACTATATATACACATACATAGTCTCCCCTTTTTCATCTTCCTTTTCATCCCTCCCACCCCCTCCCCTCCCACTCTCTCCCTCTCTCTCTCTCTCTGTCTGCCTCGAGGGTGAATCTCTATTTCTGTCGTTCTCGAAGTGGAGAAATCTCGCGTGAATAGCTCGCATACAAGCCGCTTTTGTAGTTCACGAGTCTCCCGTATTTTCGCCCTTACCACGCTATCAATCCGTCTTCTCGCACGAATATGTCGCGTCTTGCAATGGACAACGCGCGAGAAGCTTCTCGCGCGAAACCGGATGTCGGTAGACAATGGCTCGTTCGACGTCGTTGGAGCAACGACAAAGTCCTCTCGCTCGTGCATACGCGAGAGGGTGGATGAGGCAAGGGCTGGGAGGGGGAGGAAAAGGGGTGTGTATTTCTCGCGCTTGAAATATCAAGAGATACGCTCCGGGAGAGCTTCGATAGTTTCGAGATCGGTATATTCGTCTCGTCTTGACACACATAGGACAACGTTTCAAAGGAACGCGATGACGACGTCACTCACCGAACGCCAAGTTTATTATCGAACGAGAGAATGCGACGTTTGTTGTTGCAAACGGTCGAGACGAAATTTTTTTTCTTTTTTGGGGTTTGTAGAAATTGAATTGGTTTTTTGTTTTTTGTGAGATCGTTATTTTTTTTTGTTTTTTGATACGATTTTATTGTTTTTTATCGATGGGAAAGGGTTCGGATTTTTTTTAAGGGATGTTAATTTGTGGTTGATGTTAAACGCAATTTTTGAGACGAGGGTTTGATGTTTTTGGAAATTTTGTGTTGGACTTTTAAAGAAAATACGGGGACGGTTTTTTGTTTTTTTGTGAGATCGTTATTTTTTTTTGTTTTTTGATACGATTTTATTGTTTTTTATCGATGGGAAAGGGTGCAGAATTTTCTTAAGGGATGTTAATTTATTGATCGTAAAAGCAATTTTTGAAAGGAGGGTTTGATGCTTTTGGAAAATTTGTATGGGACTTTTAAAGAAAATACGGGGACGGAAAAGTCGAATGATTTTTTAATTTTGAAAAGAATTTACAAAATTTTGAAAATATTTGAGAAAATTGTATTATTTTCGAGAAAAAAATGAGCGACGTTTTTTTGGGGGATTTGACTGTGGTAGGAAAATAGTGCAGAGAGAAATCACACACACACAACTCGAAAAAATTTTGAAATTTTGAAAACGATTGACAAAATTTTGAAACATTTGAGAAAATTTGTTTGTCTTCGAGAAAAAAACGAGCACCATTATTTTTCGAGTTTGACTGCGGTAGAAAAATGCCATAGAGAGAGAAAAAACACACACACACAAAAAACTCGAAAAATCAAAAAATTTTGAAAACAATTGACAAAATTTTGAAAACATCTGACAAAATTTTATTCTCTTCGAGAAAAAAACGAGCACCATTTTTTTCGAGTTTGACTGCTCTAGAAAAATATCACAGAGAGAAAAAATACACACACACACACACAAAAAACTCAAAAGATAAAAAAATTTTGAAAACAATTGACAAAATTTCGAAAACATTTGACAAAATTTTATTCTCTTCGAGAAAAAGACGAGCACCTTTTTTTTCGAGGTTGACTGCTGTAGAAAAATATCACAGAGAGAAAAAAAACACACACACACACAAAACACGAAAAATAAAAAAATTTTGAAAACAATTGACAAAATTTTGAAAACATTTGACAAAATTTTATTCTCTTCGAGAAAAAGACGAGCACCTTTTTTTTCGAGTTTGACTGCGGTAGAAAAATGCCGCAGAGAAAGAGAGAGAGGAAGAGAGAGAGAGAGAGAAAGAGAAAGAGAGAGAAAGAGAGAGAATCTCCATCGTTGGTGGAAAGTCAGTCGGAGAAAAGATCCAGGGGATTTTCCTGGCGCCATATCCTTGAACTCTTCGCCGCAGCCGCGTATCGTACGTGCTTCCTCTCCCTCTCTATCTCACGTCTAGATTCCAGCGGTGAAATTCTCCATGCCGTTCTCGTCGTACCGAAGAAACCCACATCAGCAATGTTCTGTGGGCTAACACGCGTACCTAGAGGAAGTCTGAATCGCGAATTTTCATTTCATGAAAATTTCAATACTTACCCAACGATCCAACGAACTCCCCCCCCCCCCCCCTCCTCGCTCAATTAATTTTCCACCCTATATTTTCCAGTACCTACTTTCTATTTCTAATTCATCCCTTGAGGAACGAATTAAATTTTGCCTTTCATCCCTAGCGAAAACGGAAAATATTTAAAAGAAATCTTGAAAAAAAAAACGAAATAAAAAAATTCCAAAGAATTTATAACAAAATTATAATAAATTTCAAAATCCAACGACCCCCCCCCCCTCCCTCAATTAATTTTCCACCCTATATTTTCCAGTACCTACGTTCTATTTCTAATTCATCCCTTCAGGAACGAATTAAATTTTGCCTTTCATCCCTAGCGAAAACAGAAAATATTTAAAATAAATCTTGATAAAAACGAAATAAAAAAAGTCCAAAAAATTTATAACAAAATTATAATAAATTTCAAAATCCAACGAACCCCCCCCCCCTCCCTCAATTAATTTTCCACCCTATATTTTCCAGTATCCACGTTCTATTTCTAATTCATCCCTTCAAGAACGAATTAAATTTTTCCTTTCATCCCTAGCGAAAACAGAAAATATTTAAAATAAATCTTGATAAAAACGAAATAAAAAAAGTCCAAAAAATTTATAACCAAATTATAATAAATTTCACAATCCAACGAACCCCCTCCCCTCCCCCTCCCCCAATTAATTTTCCACCCTATATTTTTCAGTATCTACGTTCTATTTCTAATTCATCCCTTCAGAAACGAATTAAATTTTTTCTTTCATCCCTAGCGAAAACGGAAAATATTTAAAAGAAATCCTGAAAAAATAACGAAATAAAAAAATTCCAAAAAATTTATACCAAAATTATAATAAATTTCAAAAATATTTTAATATAAAAAAATCCAAAATTAACAATTAACAAAATTAACAATAAATCGAGACAATACGTAGAAACAATTTTCTCATAAATTTGATTAAATGGAGTCGAGAAACAACGAGGGTGTATAAATAATTCTGGTCTTAGCGATATCTGGCCTTTCGCATTAATCGTATAATTTTGGTCTGATACGAGAGGATACGTGCTCTATTGCAGTATGCATTAGGCACGATGCTCCACCAAAAGCGCTAGGTGTCATAACCGAGATTTCCAGAGAATTCTCAGGGCTCTCTAGACTGGAGAGCTTGCAGGACTTGCAAAGGGTTGAGAGAGAGAGAGAGAGAGCTATTAAGTGTGAACGCGCTCTATTGCCGGATGGGCTGTGAATAATTTCCTGCGAACTGGACACGAACAAGAGGGAGAGAGAGGGAGAGAAAGAGAAGAAGAGATCGAGGGGGTGAGAAAGAGGTGGGGGGGGGGGGGGGGGGGGTGAGACGAGAGTGCCTCACGCTTGCATACTCAAGTGTCTCGCACCCTCCGATGCCACTCGTATCTATACTGCACTATCGCAATTTCACCCCCTTCCACCCCTAATTCCTCGTCGCCTATCTCACCCTCTCATTGTCATACCGGTATAAATCCATAATAATTCCCTCGCGACGTATGGACGAGCGTGCATTTAACGCGTCTTCCGTTCATAGATTCAACGTATCATCCCCCTCGTATTATCGCGAAAAGTAAAAGATTTACGTTTTTTTTTTATTTTTTTTTCGTTTTTTCTTTTGTCTGACATTCGATTCTAATTTATGACTGGTAAACGTGATTTTTTTTTATCAGTCGAATGGAGCAAAGTCGTAAGAGCGAAATAAAAATGGAGGAAAGAAATCGTTCGTGTTTAATATTCTTCACGAGGGGGGTTGAAAAATACGAGGAAATGACGATTTTTTTTATGGACTCGTAATTTTCTTGCTGTTCGACAGATTTGTGTTTATCTCAGGGGATGTTTCCGAGCCAACGATCGTATCTCAAAAATGGCGTGTGGATGATGCCAATGTCTCAATTTCTCTAGGTTTGAGAACGTTTTAATGAAAAACAACGTATTTACTTTATGGAAAAAATAAGGGTTGAAAATTCAGCCCCCCCCCTCTCTCTCTCTTTAGTTTACTTTATTCTTATCTCTCTCCCTCTCTCTCCCTTTTTCTTTCTGTCTCTCTAATTTATTTTATTGTTATATACTATTATTATTATTGATTATTTATTATTTTTATTTTAATTCTTACATTGAATTTTTTTCTAACTTTCATTTTTATTCGGAAAAAATAAGGGTTGAAAATTCACCCTCCCCTCTCTTTAGTTTACTTTATTCTTATCTCTCTCCCTCTGTTTCCCTTTTTCTTTCTCTTTCTTTAATTTATTTTATTGTTATATTATTATTATTATTATTTATTATTTATTATTTTTATTTTTATTCTTATATTGAATTCTTTTCTAACTTTCATTTTAATTGTAAAAAAATAAGGGTTGAAAATTCACCCCCCCCCCGCCCCCCTCTCTTTAGTTTACTTTATTATTATCTCTCTCTCCTTTTTCTTTCTCTCTCCTTAATTCATTTTATTGTTATATATTATTATTACTTATTATTTTTATTTTAATTCAATCCAATTTTTTTCTAACTTTCATTTTTATTCACTTTTGTGAGAATGAAACGAAGTTATTACTAAATTGTTACAGTTTGCCCCAAAGCGTACTGAGCCATAATAAACTAATCGTATCATATCTCTTTCTCTCTCCCCTCCCTCCCTCCCTCCCTTTCTCCCACCCTTCCTCACTCCCTCCCTCTCTCCATTTCTGCTTTATTTCTGTTCTGAATAGCCTTGAGACGTACACGACGAGCTTTTCGGTTCCAAGGTACGAGCGAGTTCTCGCTATACAACTTCGTCTAAACGTCGTCTGAGTCGCTCGTCACCGCCCTTTCCCTTACGACACGCGTATATATATATATATATATCTGCGCAGGTCGCGACACGCGATCCATACCTCGTCTCGTTGCGCGATAAATCAACGTTTATAATCGGTTGCATTTACGCGCTCGAGGCCTTCGAAGGAAAAAGGACGGTGGCGCGACGAATCTCGAACACGACGAAAAAAAAAAACTGAAAGGGAGAGAGAGAGAGAGAAAGGGTGGAAAAAAATGGATCGCTCCACGAACGAGACTGCGCGTAGCCTGGGGGTGCGTGATCGGTGTCGCGATAACGTTCTCTCGCACGCACCTTAAGTATCTCGCGCCGTCTTAACAAATCGTCCAACGAACCAAAATTTCTCTGAGAAATGTGATATAAAAAAATTTCCGAAGAGAAACGAGTATGGAAAAAAATAAAAAATTTGTTGCTTCAAATTGAGATTTTGTCAAAATTGTTCAATATTTTTCGATGATTTTTTTTTATTTTTGTTCAAAAAGGGTTTATTGGTAATTTTGTGAGGGGTTTTGGAGGATATTGTAAATAGAAAAATTTTTGATTTGTACCTTGGAACCGAAAAGCTCGTCGTGTACGTCTCAAGACTATTGAGAACGGAAATAAAGCAGAAATGGAGAGGGGAGGGAGTGAGGAAGGGTGGGAGAAAGGGAGGGGGGAGGGAGGGGGGAGAGAGAGAGAGATATGATACGATTAGTTCATTATGGCTCAGTACGCTTTGGGGCAAACTGTAAGAATTTTCCAAGATACCTATAGTACTAACTTCGTTTCATTCTCACAAAAGTGAATAAAAATGAAAGTTAGAAAAAAATTGGATGTATAGAATTAAAATTAAAATAATAAATAATAATAATATGTAACAATAAAATGAATTAAGGAGAGAAAAACAAAAAGGGAGAGAGAGAGAGAGAGATAACAATAAAGTAAACTAAAAAGAGGGGGGGGGGATGAATTTTCAACCCTTATTTTTTTCCAAATAAAAATGAAAGTTAGAAAAATTCAATATAAGAATTAAAATACAAATAATAAATAATCAATAATAATAATAATATATAACAATAAAATAAATTAGAGAGAGAGAAAGGAAAAGGGAGAGAGAGAGAAAAATAACAAGAAAGTAAACTAAAGAGAGAGGGGGGAGGGCAGTGAATATTCGTTTGAAAAGAATATTTATTTTTAATGTACCTTTTCTCAGGAACTGTAGGTTTGATTTTGACCATTTTTGTTGTGAGTGTATATTAAAGTGTTATAAACAATATCTCCAGCCATTTTTTTGATATTTTGTTTCAGAATTTTTTGACATCGTTTTGAAATTTTGGAAAAATTTTTTGTCACGTTTTTTTTTAACTTTAAATATATTTTTCTCGAGGCTGAATCGTTTTTTCAAAATAATGGCTCGATACATCCTTCGTTTGGATGTATTTGTTATGTCAAAAAAAAAATATATGCCGGTGCGATGAGTAGATTTCAGGAGACACAATTTTTTGAAAAAGTTTGAATTTCTCATGAATTGAAACGGTAATTTAAAAAAATTATTTAACGGGCTTTCACTGCTTGGAATTTCATGAAATTTGAACCAGGTATCAAGAAAGACATGTATTTTCAGAAAAAAAAATTGACATGCTTTTTTTGACGCTGCAATATGTCAAAACTCCTTAAAGCAACTCAATTTTCTCGTTAGAAATATTAATTAATCGCGAAATTGTCATTAATCATTTAATTATTTTTTATTTGTTGATTTTTTATTGACAATTTTCCAAACCCTCGTTCAAAATTATAAAAAAATGTAACAACCCTCAAACAAGCAAAATCTCTCTGGCGAATGTAATAAAAAAAAAGTAAACCGAAGAAAAACGAGTACGAAAAAATTCTTCAGAAATTAATTACACTACAATTAAAGCAACTCAATTTCTCATTAGAAATGTTAATTAATCGCAAGATTGTCATTAATCATATAATTATTTTTGATTCGTTGATTTTTTATTGAAAATTTTCCAATCCCTCGTTAAAAATTTTTTAAAAAAAGTAACAACCCTCAAACAAGCCAAATCTCTCCGGTGAATGTAATAAAAAAAATAATCCGAAGCAATAATCCAAGCATAATCTCTCTGGTGAATGTGATAAAACAAATAGTCCAAAGAGAAACGAGTATGAAAAAATCAACAAAAAAAATTCTTCAAAAATTAATCACGTTGCAATTAAAGCAACTCACTTTTCCCATTAGAAATATTGATTAATCGCAAAATTGTCATTAACCTTATAATTATTTTTGATTTGTTGATTTTTTATTGAAAATTTTCCAATCCCTCGTTAAAAGTTCTGAAAAAATTAACAACCCTCAAACAAGCAAAATCTCTCTGATGAATGTAATAAAAAAAAATAATCCAAAGAAAAACGGGTATGAAAAAATGAACAAAAAGAAAAATTCTTCAAAAATTAATTACACTGCAAAATCAAAGCACCTCATTTTTCTCATTAGAAATATTAATTAATCCCAAAATTGTATTAACCCTATAATTATTTTCGATTCGTTGATTTTTTATTAAAAACTTTCCCATCCCTCGTTAAAAATTATTAAAAAAAAGTGATAACAATATATCGATAACAATATTATTAATCAACGACCCGCAATTAATAATATCGTTACCATCCCCTTTTTTTTAATTACGCTATAACGGTTTCCTTTTTTCTTTATCAGCTCGCCAAATATTGGCTGAATCGATTCAATTTCGATGAGAGCGTCCCGATCGCGATAATCGGAGCTAAAATGCATCCGCTAATTTTATATAAAACTCGTTTCGGAAATTACGTATGCGCATAAATGAGTATTACACGTTATTATTGAAATTCATGCGGCCGGGCCAATCGGAAAGGGTTGAAGCACATAAATTAGGGGTGACTGGCGCGAGGGGGCGTTGCGCGAGATTTTCCCTTGAACGATTGTATAAACTTCCCTTTCTCCCTCTCTGTCTCTTTCCACCCACCCCCCCACCCGCCCACCCACCCTCTCACCCTCTCACCCTCTCGCTCTACACTGTTCGCTTCGTTTCCTGCAGGTAATTTTGAGCCACGGATATAAACCGTTTATGAACCATATTTTACTAAAAATCATAACGAAAGTCGAGTTTCTCGATTTTAGCAAGAGAGATCTTGCCGAGAGCTCGAGCGAAACAAAATTGTAAATACGTTTCACCCTTATTCCTCGAGGCAGTTGCGCATGCGCGAAAATACGCGCCTATTCGCCCTCCGGCGAATGGAGAAACGCTCCCAAAACCGTGACGTCTGTAACTTCGTAACGTATTATCTAACCCCCCTGCAAGGGATGAAAATTTGTCAATGAAAAATTAAATGAATTTTTTTTTTACGATTTATCGCTTTTTTGTTCTTTATTTTAAAAAATAAATGCGATTTTAATCCATTTTTTCCACCCCTTGGTTGTGTTCGAAAAATAATTTGTATATTACCTACCCTCTTTCGAGGGATGAAAATTTGTCAAAAGCGTGACAATCTTTTTTTTACGATTTATCACTTTTCTTTGTTCTTTAATTCCAAAAATGAATACGATTTTTATCCCTTGTTAAACTTTTTTCTTCTTTTTCGTACTTTCCAGCGCAATTTTATTTATTCCATCCCTCCAGGGGTGAAAATTTGTAAGAGTGTGACAATTTTTTTTACGATTTATCTCTTTTTTGTTTTTTATTTTGTAAAATAAATACGATTTTAATCCGTTTTTTTCACCGCATGTTTATGTTCGAAAAATAATTTGTATATTACCTACCCCCCTTCCAGGGATGAGCATTTGTCAAAAGCGTGACAATTTTTTTTTACGATTTATCACTTTTCTTTGTTCTTTATTTCCAAAAATAAATATGATTTTTATCCGTTTTTAAACTTTTTTCTTCATTTTCGTACCTTCCGGCGCAATTTTCTTTTTTCCATCCCCCCAGGGGTGAAAATTTGTAAGAAGTGTGGTAATTTTTTTTACGATTTATCGCTTTTTTGTGCTTTATTTTAGAAAATAAATGCGATTTTAATCCATTTTTTCCACCCCTTGGTTGTGTTCGAAAAATAATTTGTGTATTACCTACCCTCTTTTCAGGGATGAAAATGTGTCAAAACTGTGACAGTTGTTTTTTACAATTAATCACGTTTTTGTTTTTTATTTTCAAAAATAAATACGAATTTAATCCGTTTTTAATCTTTTTTTCTTCTTTTTCGTACCTTCCGGCGCAATTTTCTTGTTTCCACCCCTCGATTGTGTTCGAGAAATAGTATGCGTATTACCTACCCTCTTTCCAGGTTTGAAAATTTGTCAAAACCGTGACAGTTGTTTTTTACGATTAATCACTTTTTTGTTCTTTATTTTCAAAAACAAATAAGATTTTAATCCGATTTTTCCACCCCTCATTTATATTCAAAAAATAATTTGCGTATTACCTACCCTCTTTCCGTAGATGAAAATTTTTTCCCCGATTTATCACTTTTTTTGTTCTTTAATTCCAAAATAAATACGCTTATAATCCGTTTAAAAACTTTTTCCTTCATTTTCATCCCTTCCGGCGCAATTTTCTTTTTTTCCACCCATCCATTGTATTCAAAAACATAATTCGTCGTCTGCCCGGAAGCGAACGCTATGTTCAATTTAAGGAAAATTATCGCGATAAAATAATGACCAAAGAAGGTAGAGGGTTGAAACGAAAAATAAGGGTAACGAGTGTGCGTGGCCGGTGACAGTTACTTTCTTCTTTTCTCAAGAATCAAGAGAGGGTGGTTGATCGTCGATTCTTATAATCGTCGAGAGATATAACCTTTCGTGCTTTCCTGCTGTATCACGTGACAAAAAAACGCGCGAGAGAGAGAGAGAGGGGGTTGAGAGAAATCCTCGAAACATTCGGTCTCACCCCTCACCCTCGTTTCTAGACACATTCGACCAAAACTCTTCTCATAAATATCAAACACCCCCCTCTCCCTTTTTCATATTTGCATACCAGTAGCACGTTTCGTCGAGTTCTTTGACCCGCGAGTTTCAACCCCTAGTCGTCGCAACGTGTAAACAAAATTTCTATTTCTCTTGTTTTTTTTTATTTTCTTCTTTCTCGTCGACAAAAAAAAACACGTGACAACAAAGTTCACGAAAGTTCGACACGGCGTAAAACTCACTTTTTTCATCCCCTTTTATCGTTCGTTAAATTTGTTTCTCGCGGAAAATTTTCTACTTCGCCAAAACTTTGGGTCATAGCTATCGGGCTATATATAAATCTTGCCGATCCAATTGTTATCATTATTTATCGAATATACGTATATATAGGTGTTTCAAGGGTAGTTTTGATTACGGATCTACTTGCGTCGAGACGGGCGTACGAGGGTTGGAGAATCGAGGGAATTTACGTAGGCCTAAAGTTTCGGGGACGCGTGCAAGGAAACCTTTACACAAATTTATATATATATATTGATATGTAAATCAACCCTTAGACTCACCCCTCGTCATCGTAACGAGTTAACCACGCGATGCTGACGTAGAATAACGAGAAAAGCTGTGGATTAATTGCTAAAAATTACGGCTATTTTTTCAACAATTGTTTTTTTTAATCACGTCGTGAAATATTTCACTATGAATAATTTATACAAATGAATTAAAACTCTGAGTAATGATTTGTCCCAGTTTCAATGTTTTATCTTAACGATGCGATGTTTTTAAAAAAATGATTCGATTTGGGTTTGGAAAATTGTTTGTTTCAAAATTGAAGGAGCAGGTTAAGTCCGTTAACGACAGAGAGATAGAGACAGAAAGAGCGAGAGAGAGAGAATGAGGGGGAGAGACAGAGAGAGAGACAGACAGACAGACAAACCGACAGAGAGAGAGACAGACAGGCAGACAGACAGCCAGAGAGAGAGAGACAGACAGACAGACAGACAGAGAAAGAGAGGTAGGGAGAGAGGGAGAGAGAAAAGGGGGGGGGGGGGGGGGTGGCATAGAACAAGCCGCACCTTGACCCGGCTTTTGCCTGGTTGCCCTCTCTGTGCCGTTTCTCGCGATCAAACTTCGTGCCCTCGTGAGTTTCTCGCGTGTGAATCAAGATCGAGAGTAGACCCAGCCCTCGCTCTTTCTTGCTCACTCTCACTCTCTCTCTCTCTCTCTTTCTCTCTCTCATTCCCTCTCTCTCTCTCTCTCTCTCTCTTCGTGTCGTATAACACCGGCTGACCTTACCTGCCGTCGGAGATCGAGAAAGTCAGCGTGCCTGCACATTCGCGTAGCGTATAACCATAGAGAGACCGAACGATAATCCAGTCCACAGGTTTCTCAGGGTTAAAAGCTTTGGGAGTAGGTTTTGCGATATTATGCGAATGGGCTAGCCACCCACTGTGCGAAACGTAATGTAAACACGTGAGAAAGCTTGCTTAAGTATCCAGAGCTTTCTCAACCCCTTCTCTCTCTCACCCTCTCTCTCTCTCTCTCTCTCTCTCTTCCTCTCATACACGAGCTTTCTTGGCCATCAGTATTTCGAGATCCTCGAGGATTTCGTCTACCTTTCCCTTTTACGACCTCTCCGACCTCGTGTTCTCTCCCCCAACCCCTTCCTAACCCCTCTTGCTATTTCGCACATTCGTTAGCTAATGCTTGCAGCTTTTGCCACGAATAAGTATAACTTGGGAATTTACATTATGTAAAGAATTATATGTTGATGTTTGAAAAATTTGATTAGGACCTTTAAGTCGTCAGGAATAAGTATAGTTTGGGAGATAAAATTTTAGACACAAAAATATTTTGATGTTTGAAAAAGTGAATTAGGACCATTAAGGTGGTAGCGTTGTTATTTTGTAGAAGCATAATTGCTGCGAGAAGTTAGTAAAAAAGAGAATTTTAGAAATATGTTAGAATTTGTAATTTTAGAAACTTTCTAAAATCAATAATTTTAGAATTTTTAAAATTTCTAAAATGATTAATTTTAGAAATTTGTTACAATTTCTAAAATCAAGAATTTTAGAATTTTTAAATGTCTAAAATCAACAAGTTTAGAAATTTTAGAAATTTTCTAAAAACACAAATTTTAGAAATTTAATTGAATTGCTAAAAACGAATATTTTAGCAATTCAAGAAAATGGCTAGAATCGTAAATTTTAGAAATTAAGTAAAATAACTAAAATCGAGATTTCTAGAAATTCAGAAAAAATTGCTAAGATCGATCAATTAAAAAAATTCGGCAAAAATTATTAAATCCGAAAATTTTAGAAATCGATACTTTTAGAAATTCGAAATAATTGCTAAAATCTTCGAATTCTTCGAATAGAGAAAGAGGAATAGCGTGAAATTGAATTCCTGCCGATATCTTATTTCCGACCCTGCCCGTCCGCACGCTCGCTGACCATGTACACGAACAAGAGAAACGACCCTGGATATTGGTCACGAGCCACCGACTCGCTCCGATCGCGCGCACATTGCACAGTTACAAGAGCCACGGAGGTACTTTCTAGCTACCTTCTAGCCGTACCAGCGAGCTCACGACACGCAGATATATGCGATACCACCCTGCACGAGGAAATCGTACGGATGCATCGTGCCACGCTCATCCGGCAGACGATCGGAGGTCAGCCCCGTGCGAACGATCTTCAATGTCACTCGCCAACCCCTTCGTACATCTATGCTCGACCGTACGAAATTTCAATTCTAGAATTACCCAACGTTCGTTTTTTCTCCATCTTATTGAAATTAATCAATAAATTAATAATAATCATTAATAAATAAATTAATTAATTTAAAAATATGAATAAATATTTCATTAATAAATAAATACATTACTCGAAAAATATGAATAAATATTTTATTAACAAATTAATTAAGTAATGGAAAAATATGAATAAATATTTCATTACTAAATAAAATAATAAATGGAAAAATATGAATAAATATTCCATTACCAAAGAAAACAATGGATCTAAAAATATGAATAAATATTTAACAAATAACTAAATTAACTAATTAATAATTACTACAAAAATTACTCCAGAAAAATAACGCACTCGACCTTGATAATAAAATCGAACGTCCAAAATGCTAAAACAATCCTCCTCGAACTAGAATAAACTAAAAACATATCAAACGAAACGACGACATAAAAATTCGTATTGGCAGCAGCGAGTAACGTCCAGTCGAAATAGCCGGTCTCACGTTTCTCGTGGTCTCCGAGGCCCTTTGTTCTAGCTAGCGTCACTCGTTCTCCGTTTCACCCACTCGGGGATGCCTATACACAACACAGGGGTGTGTTCCCCGGTTGGTTGTAACTCTCGTGGTTCGAATTCGTCGGGGTTTTAAGGTATGTCCCGACTCTCACGAGTGCACACGACTACGTACCACTGCGGTCAACTTCCCTTCGGTATCTAAACCTCGTACACGTGTATATGTACGTAACGATTGTAAAACCAACCCCTTATGTGTGCACGTCGCTTTCTGTGTTTACACAACGGACCAACGACGAGGACTTGTGGTCGAAAGCCTCGCATTTTCTCTTATTTCTCATATATACATACATACATACATACATATACATAAATATATACAGATATAAAGGGTGAGTTTCATAAGGTGGTCTCAAACTTTATTTTAAGATAGATGGGATCATTACAAACATAAATTGTAAATACACATTAGGGATATCTTTAATAGTTTACGAGATATAAGTTTTTAAAGTTGGTCCAATCAGAGCGCACTGAGCAGCATTGGATCCGCCCACTCCCCGCCCTAGTCGTAGGACGTTACATTTGAGATTGCAAAATTTAGAGCAGTCTATTTTATTTATTACATTATTACGCAATCATTTTTATCGGTCGGACATTGGCTACTAGGGCGGGGAGTGGGCGGCTCCAACGCTTCTCAACGCGCTCTGATTGGACCAACTTTAAACATTCGTATCTCCTAAACTATTAAAAATATCCCTAATGTATATTTGCAACTTTTGTTTGTAATGATCCCATCTACCTTAAAATAAACCCTGTGACACCTTATAAAAATTCACCCTGTATATGTATGTGTATGTATATCGTATCCGGTAGATAGATATATATACCGGATGCTATTTCTCGGTGTACCGGACTCGTTCCGTTACTGCGTTCGAATTCTACAAGAAGAATTCTCGACTCTCTCTCGGTCAGCATTACTATTCCACGCAGTCGAGTATAACTGCAGCTCCATGGTTTATTTACCATTCCTTCTTTTTTATTTTTCTAAATTTTTGTCCGGGTATTTTTCCACTTTTATTCGAATGATTTTTTTTTTCATTTCATTCGTTCTTGGTATTTTCAGGAAAAAAGCTGACGCTATCTATTTCCATATTTTCAAAATTGTTCATAACAAATATTTAAACTTTCCCCCTATTATAATTTCAATAAAATTCTTCATTTTTTTTTATTTTTAGGATTTTAATCCGTTTTAATTGAATTGAAATTTAATTGAATTCCTAAAAAACGAATATTTTAGAAATTTAAGAAAATATTTACTATCGTAAATTTTAGAAATTGCGTAAAATAACTAAAATCGCGAATTTTCGAAAATTAGAAAACTAACCTAATATCGACAATTTTAGGAGGAAAAAAATGAAATTTCCTCTCGAAAAAAAGTCGAGTAAACAATTTTACAAACTTAACAAATTTTACAACAAGAAAATCGATTTTTCAAAATGGACAAACGTGTTCTCCATAATTCTTTACCCTTAACCCAGTCCCCTCGTTTTTGTCGCGTGGTAAAAAAAAAAAGAAAACCGCACGTTCGTGCCTCGAAGTGTTTCCTCTGTCTCGGTAAGGTGCAAAAGCTACACTCGCGCAGAGCTCGGACTTTCGTTGAATAGCTTGTTTTTGTCCTCCTCGCCTCGTCGCGGACACTTTATTGGCCTCTAAGTAGTAAAGTCCATTAAAAAAAACGTCCGCCTTCCTCACTCTGTCCAACTGTACACGGTCAACCCCGTCTCTCGATTATACGTATTTTCTTCGTTTATTTCTCTTGTTTTCTTTTTTTTTGTTTTAATTCTTCTTTTCTCTCTCTGTCTCTCTCGTTTAATCGTTTCCCCATCGAGTCTCCTACTCCTCGCAATTTTCTCCAAATGTTGTTTTTATTTCCAAAATGTCACTTTTTTATTATACTTCATTTTTCTTTATTTTTCCTTTTTCGTTTTATCACTCGCATTAAAAACCACGAAATTACTCCCACGAACGAGGCTTATTACAGTTCTTGGTTCTCGACTCGCGCGCTCCTAATTACATTTTTATCTACAACGAGACCGCGTTATTAAATAACGAGGATAACTACAGGTACCGGATTTTAAACGTAGAATCGTCGTTTAATCACAAATTACACAAAGTCACGAAAAGAACAAAAAATTCATTTGTTTTAATTCATTCGTTTACGTTCTCGTTCCTCTTTCACCTCCAACATCGAATTTTATTTTATTGTCCAGATTTACAGCACGTCACGTTGTCACGCCACGTCAAATTGATCGACGTGGATAAATAGTCGTCGGTGGTTGTCGTGGTATAATCTTGGATAAGGGAGTGAAGGGGGGGGGGGGGGAGTAAACACACACCTTATCGAGCACAGACAATATGCTTCATCGTTCCTCTCTTATTCCGCCTTCGTGCCTTTCCTCTCGACCGAAAATTTTCACTCCACCCCCGCCCCTCCTCTGCCCCCCCTCGATCGCTCATCATACCATGCTCTGCACCTGTTCAGTGTGACCCCTGCCCCCCGCCCTCTTGTCACTCTCTCTCTTTCCTGCATAACCACGAGGGAGAGTTCGCGACCGGATGAAAGTGGGCTCGTGAGTTTCTCTCACGACCACGACGACGACGACGACGAAAGCGACAAAGATCCCGAGGGGTTCCGGTTCGATGGCTTTCAACAAGTAGGGAGGGGAGGCAAGGAAGGAGTGCTATCCAGAGAGAATGACACTCGATCGAAAAGTGCCTCGTTGTTGCAACCCCCCAGGGGGAGGGGGTTTTTAACTTGTACATATATAGTTAACAAAAATTTACATATCCAATTCATATATTATAATAATATTATATATAATAAATATATTATATTGTTATATAAATAATAATATTATATATATATTATATATAATTAATAATATATTATTATATATTATATAAAATATTAAATATTTATATATTATATTATATATACAATATATTATAATATATAATATATAAGCTAATTATAGTAATTATAGCTTTATATAAGTAATATATATATATATATATATATATATATTACTTTATATAATATAATATAATATATATAATATTATATATTAATAACATTGTTATATTATATAATAATAATATTAAAATATTAGTATATTATATGATAATATTATTATCATATAATAATATTATAGTATATTATATGATAATATTATTATAATTATTATTTTGTATTATTATAGTTATTATTTTATATTATTATATATTATTATATTATATTATTATATTATTATATATTTTTATAATTAATATAATAATATTATTATTAATTAATTAACAATATTAATATTATATATTATAGTATAATATAATATATAATATATAATATATATAATATATATATGAGTATGTATAAGCTGAATCGATGTGTATACGTTATACATTAAATGTTGACATATTACCATGTACACGTATATAGTTATATATGGGTGTATGGGTGGGTGTTGTTCCGTGTATTGTGACAAACCGTTGAGATTCCCGATGACTCTTTTCCGCTTCCCTTTTCTCAGCGTTTTATCTATACATCCACGCCCAGCCATTCCATTTCTTCCTCATCCTCTCTCGTGTCTCTGTCCTCGGCGACCAGACGCTCTCACGTCTTGTCCAGACTCCTCTCTATCTATCTACCTATGTTCGCCGATACACACTCGAGAATTTTCTCTTTTCTCTCCATTCATCCGTAACTTCAAGGTCTATCGTCTTTTTTTCACACGGGAGAGCGTGACGATTGACGTTTATACGTTTGTGTATATGACATGTCTTTATGAGTGTTGAAAATGTAAAATTTCGCCTTATCTGCAAAACAAATATGAAGATAGCAAGGATGAACAAATAGTTGACATCGATACGAGCAAAACGCTTTTTTTTTAATTGTTCTGGGATGAAAATTGGCCGAGATATTAATTTGCAAAGTTTCGTGGTTTAAACAATGCCAAAAAACAATTATTTTCTCTCACAACATTGACTGCTCGTTCGTTTATTCAAAACTATTTCGTCAAACACTACAAAAAAAAGAATCTACGAAAAAAAAAAAAATCTCCCGAGTGGGAATCGAACCGTCGACCCCGTAGTTTATCGATACGGCGTCCACTCTCATTTGTTAGGTTAGCTTTCAAATTTCCAAACTTTGATGATTAATATCTCAGCCAATTTTCATCCCACAACAATTTTAAAAAAACCGTTATACTCGTACCAACGTCAACTTTCTGAATATTCTCCGTCTTTTCATATCTGCTCAACACCCCGACACGTATATAAAGAAAACCTCCCGCCGTAATTTCCGATCGATTGGCAAACACGAAAGCGGCCATATCGTTGACACATTTCGGATTCGACGAATACGAGACTCGACCGTTATAAAATCAGAAAATCAGTCCTTCAACGAGATACTGAAATTATTCGATAAATATTGAAACTCTTATCCCAGATAGACTTAATATACACATATATACCGATGTATGTGTGGTCTAGTGAACGTGATGAGAGAGGAAATCGTGCCAAATTGCTGAGTAAATAAACCCGAACGTCGTTCCAGAGCTCGCGAATTGACTATCGTATACATCCAACTTGTATATATATATACATACTCCTATATATATATCCAGCAATATATATCTCCGTATATAAACCCATTTATTCAGGAGGCAAAGAGAGAAGCCTTCGAGTCGACGCTTCTCGTATAGGAAATAATCGATTGAGAAAGGTGACGAAGGAGCAGTGAGCGAGAGAGAGAGAGGAACGAATGGAGAAGAAGAAGAAGAAGAAGAAAGATATAACGTTTAGATACCGTGATAATCGATGAAGGGCACGAGATAACGAGATATAAGGATCCCCGAACGCTTCTTACCCTAACTCGATGATATCGTCCTCTGTGGATATCTCCTCGTTTCATTTCCCTCTCACTGTCGTTCTCATCGTTCCTCGCGGTCTCGCCTCTATCGCCCATGCCTCGAGCGTTTTACCTCTATCTCTATCTCTCTTTATATGTATATAAACGGATATCCACGAGGAAATGAAACTCTCGTCGAATTAAGCCTTCGGACATCCTCGTTACGATGTATAAATTTAAAAATGAAGATTTTTCTCTCTTTCTCATTCTTTGTTATTTTCTTTTTCTTTTTTTTTCAATTCTTTTTCAGCCGACAGCAGCTTCCTGTTGGCGAACGCTCAGATCGTCGACTTTCCCATCGTCTATTGCAACGAGAGCTTCTGCAAGATCTCGGGCTACAACCGAGCCGAGGTTCGTGTCGATTTTATTGTTTACAATTTGTTTATTAAAAATTGAATTAATTGGAAAAAGAAGAATTTTTTTTTTGTATGCGTTAGTTTGATTTCTTAAGCGATTGAAGAATGTTAGAAAACGCGTTTTAGGCCGTCACTGTCCGTTGGGATTTCTATCGGCCGGAGTTCGCTCGATAGATTAACCCCACGATGGAATGATCCGGATAATAAGATTTATGACGGCGCCTGTACGATTCGTTCTTATTTTTTTTCTGTATTGTCTATATATGTGTGTGTGTATGGGTGTGTGTGGAGAGATAAATGCCGACGCGAAGCATCTCGTGGATAAACGAATGTGAAAGGTTCAAGCGTTTTATCGTTGGACTTGATCGTTTCGAGTCTTCGGCCAACTTTGCAAGCGATTCGTTGGCAAATTTTTGACACAGGGACGATATTGTAATCGAGCTTGGACCAAATTTATGATTTTCGCCATCCGGGAGATAAGAAAGTAGGATTTTTGAAAAAATTTAATTATATTTTGAGAAAATTGAATAAATTTTTTGAAAAATTTGGATAAAATTTTGAATAGTTGAATAAAATTTTGATACACGGGCTCGAGTATAATCAAGCTTGAATCAAATTTACGATAGTGCGATCTACGGAAGAAATAAATATGATTTTTTGAAAAACGGAGGAAAATATTGAAAAAATTGGATAAAATTTTGGAAATTTGAATAAAATTTCGACCCACGGGCTCAAGTATAATCGAGGTTGAACCAAATTTACGATAGCACGACCCGCGCGATAAAAAAAATGATTTTTGAAAAAATGGAGTAAAATTTTGAAAAAATTGTAAAATTTTGCAAGAATTAGATAAAATTTTGAAAAAGTTAAATAAAATTTTGACACACCGGCTCAATTATAATCAAGCTTGAACCAAATTTATTATAGAGTCACCCGCGAGATAAAAAAAAAATATTTTTTTAAAAAACGGAGGAAATATTGAAAAAATTGGATTAAATTTTGAAAAAGTTGAATAAAATTTTGACACACGGGCTCAAGTATAATCGAGCTTGAACCAATTTTACGATAGCGCAACCCGCGAGATAAAAAAAATATGATTTTTAAAAAAATGGAGTAAAATTTTTAAAAAATTGAATAAAATTTTTAAAAACTTGAATAAAATTTTGAAAAACTTGAATAAAATTTTGACACACGGGCTCGAGTATATTCAAGCTTGAACCAAATTTACGATAGTGCGATCCGCGACATAAACAATACGATTTTCGAAAAAAATTGAGTACAATTTCGAAAAAAATGAATACATTTTTGAAAAAGTTGAATAAAATTTTGACACACGGACTCGAGTATAATCAACCTTGAACCAAATTTACGATAGCACGACTCGGGACATAAAAGAAAATACGATTTTTGAGAAAACATAGTAAAATTTTGAAAAAATTGACTACAATTTTTAAAAAGTTGATAAACTCATTAAAAAATCGAATAAACTTTAAAAAAACCAACAAAAACAATTTACAAAAAAGAAAAACTCATTTAGACAATTTTTTCTCCTCGTTTGTCTTCTTTCCTTTTAGGTGATGCAAAAGTCATGCCGATGCGGATTTATGTACGGCGAGCTGACGGACAAGGAAACGATTGCGAGGATCGAGGAGTGCCTGGAGGGACAGATACACGATCAGTTCGAGATTTTGCTCTACAAGAAGAACAGTAAGTTCTTATTTTTTTTTTCAATTTTGGAGTTTTTCTTTTTCTTTCTTTTATCTTTTTTTTTCTAAATTGTTTTATTCCGGGAGTCACGACACTCCGGCATTTCCGGTGGAACGTGGCTGATTTCGCACACGTGCCGGGAACTAATATCCTCGGGGATTCGTGCGCCTTATCGTCGTCTTGGGAATTGGTCGACTCGTTATCTCTCGACGCCCTTCCCCCTCCCCAGACTTTTTTTTTCTCTCGGACCGAGAACACCCTTTCTGTTTCCTATCAAATTTATAAGCACGCGTCGAAACTCCCTAACGTCCAGAGCGAATAATAAAAAAAATCATTTTTATACGATTTATTCGAATTTGAGAAAATAAAAAATTTTTGAAAATGAAACTTTTTTTTATTTCTTTTTTTTTTTAACGTGTTCTTTCTTTCTCGTTTAATCTTAAAGCGTTGATCGTGAGAAAATGTTCGGGGCGTGTACTTAAATTCAATCATTTTTGTGGTTGAGAAAACGAAAAAAAATTTATAAAAATTTAAGACACGTGCATTCGCCATTAACGATTTTACGATCGTTCTAGCGAAAATCGTGAAAGTCGCTGTTGATAAATTGCATTTTTTTCACCCGCTGCTGTAATAATTTTGAGTCATGAGGAAAAAAAAAGATTTTATTTCTTGCTTCCGGTCAGAAACGACATCTGGTCTTGTTTACGACTCAACAATCCTCCACCCCTCTCCCGCCCAAGACGACGACGATAAGTTTATCACGAACGAGAAAAATTGATTTAAAATTCGGAATATTGCAAAAATTCAAAATTTCTAAAAAATTCAAAATTTCTAATAAATTCAAAATTTCTCAAGAATTCAAAATTTCTTAAAAATTAAAAAATTTGAAATTTCTCAAAAATTCACAATTTCTCAAAAATTCAAAATTTGTCAAAACTTCAAAAATTCGAAATTTTTCAAAAATTCAAAATTTGTTAAAACTTCAAAAATTCGAAATTTCTCAAAAATTCAAAATTTCTCAAACTTCAAAAATTCGAAATTTCTCAAGAATTCGAAATTTCTTCAAAACATAATTAATTTTTCTCTATAATTCGATTTTTTATATAATTCGATCGAATCAATTATTCTCGATGTTTGAATGAAAACAAAACAGAATGTTCTCACGAAAAAACGAAATGAAAAATGAAAAATCGTTGCAACTGGTGTGTGTTTCTCGCATGACGAAGGAAAAGCCTCGATGCGCGACACGAAAGCAAAATATAATTTGCCTTTAACGCCAACGAGACGATCACACTTGTCTGTCTGTCTGTCTCTCTCTCTCTCTCTTTCTCTCTTTCTCTCTCTCTCTCTCTAATTATCTCTGTTCGTGTCTGACGTAAAATCGTGATTTTTCATTCACGTTCGCAAACACGAACGTATTTAAATTACAACAATGTATGTACGAGCAACAATGTTCTTGAACTGTGACAGTCGACAATAATAATAATAATAATAATAATATTGCAATCGCTCTTTGCCTGAATCGTCACGGCTAAGTAATACAATCATTCATTCATCGCGACAGTCGAATATCGTTTTATTTCTTCTCTCACTTTCGCACATTATTATTACGAAAAAAAAAAAAAAAAAAAAAAATCTTCGAAAATTCGTCACATCGAACAAAAATCTCTCTCATTCTATCTTACAAAAATGATCAATTCCTCTTTCTTTCAAACCCTCCTTTCATTTCGAACACAAAAATTTTATTATTAAACTTAATAAAAAAAAACAAAAAACAAAACAAAAAATATATTTTGCCAAAAATCTTCCAATAATCGAGTTAAATAATTCTGTTTAAAGGTACCCCACGAGGTATGTCCTATCACGAGTACTCAATGAAAAGAAACAAAAGCACGAAAAAATCACGCAAATAAACGTTCGTGACGCACTGTAAGTGAGCCTTAAAAAAAAAAAAAAAAAAAAAAAATATTAACAAATTTGCAATAGCGACTGTTTTCGGATCTCTCCCGTCGACCACTGTATACTAAAACCACATATAATACACATATTATGTACATATATATGCAAGAACTAAAGGGAGCCAATGGTGTAGGGGGTAGCGTTCCCGACTCGTACTCCGTAGGTCCCGGGTTCGAATCCCACCAAATGACTAAAATTTTTTCTTTGTTTTTTTCTGTGCTCTCGATTGTTCGGAACTCACCTCGAGAAAAAAATGTAGATCCAGCGGAAATAGTTGCTGAGAAAATAAATACGAGGAGAGAGAAAAGATGTAAAAAAGGCGGAGAAAGTAGTAAACACCGTACATTGGAATTTATGGGAATACCCCCGATCCGATAGCAGCATATCTCCTGATATGCACCACGGTGTTGTTACTATCTATGTAGAAAATAAATGATAACGATAACGAAAAAAAAAAAAACAAAAAAAATCCACCACATTCGCGAGCGATAAGCGCGACTAACGCGGTTGATATCGATTCTTCGGTATTATCGTCGCGAAAAGTGTTCGCGCCAAATCGATCCTCTCTTCTCTCTCTCTCTTGTTTGCGATTCTCGTTAAATCGTTTATTTGACCCGACGAATCAAAAAATTAGGTCGAAAAAAATATCTGAGTTACGAATTATAACCAAGGTCCCTTCGCGGATTGACCTCGATTTTTTTTTTGCAAAACTACCCCCTCGCTATCACTCTCTCTCTCTCTCTCTCTCTCAATTCTGGAACTCTCGTCGTATCTTTCTTCGCGAACGCGGGGTGGCGCGCGAGCAGGGTGAATATAAAAATATCCGTCACCGGTGACCTCGATATCTCATCATCGTCTCTATTCTCTCTCGCGTATATCATCGACGACATATAGATATATAGATAGTTCAAAGTCAAAGAAAAAAGTTATCCCGGAGCGAAAAATATTTTTCACACTCAACTTCCGGTGGTTGAGAGCTAAAAAACGTTAAAAGTAGACGAGAAATTTTGTCAACTTTGAAGAACTCCTTTTTTTGTTTTCTCAAACTCGATTAATCAATTACGACTCACCTTTTAATCGGTCTGGAAACGTTTTCTCACTATTTTCGCCATTCTCGCTTTTTTCGGCTTTTCTCGCTCGGGCACAAAGTCGTTTAATTAAGAGACGCCCTCTTTCCATCACCGAGGGAAAAACGGTTTATCAAACATTTCAACGGGTTGAATTGCGGCCTGGGGTATTAGAGTATTAAGCGTAAATATATATGAGATTGTATATGTACGTGTATGCGAGGAAAGAGTTTTACAAGGTTCGCTTAAATATATATCACGCTTTATTATACATGTGTATAGGTATATGGGCAATTCCGTCGTTAACCAAATAAATCGAGTTTACAAAAAATTACAAATTTTCACATTTTTTATCACAATGTAACTATGGACCACATCTATTATTATCACAAAACCATTAAAGACTTGTACAATATTTATCTAAAAACATTGGCTTAACAAAAATAAATGTCACGTTTAAAAATAAAATTTGAATTTTGGTCAAGGAAAAAAAATACAAATTTTCACATTTTTTATCACAACGTAACTATGGACCACGTCTATTATTATCACAAAATCATTTACAACTTGTATTTATCTAAAAACGTTGGCTTAGCAAAAATAAATGCCACGTTTAAAAATAAAATTTTAATTTTTGTCCAGGAAAAAAAATACAAATTTTCACATTTTTTATCACAACGTAACTATCGACCACGTCTATTATTATTACAAAATAATTTACGACTTGCATTTATCTAAAAACATTGGCTTAACAAAAATAAGTGCCACGTTTAAAAATAAAATTTTAATTTTTGTCCAGGAAAAAAAATACAAATTTTCACATTTTTTATTATAATGTAACTATGGACCACATCTATTATTATCACAAAACCATTAACGACTTGCATTTATCTAAAAACATTGGCTTAACAAAAATAAATGTCACGTTTAAAAATAAAATTTTAAAATAAAGTTTAAAAATAAAATTTGAATTTTTATCCAGGAAAAAAGTAGTCTATTTTTTTTTACTAAATTGCTGGTCGGATGAAGATTGATGGAGCAACTTTTATTTATACCGAGGGTTAATGTTTTTTATTTTACTGGACTAAAAATGGTCGAACAATTTTTGTTCACTTTAAAAAGAAATTTTTATCTAGTCTAATAAAATTTGTAATCGTCAGATAAAAATGAAAATTTAGTGCTCGACAGTTCAATGGTTAATTGTGGAATGGCCCATATATATGTGTATACCGTACAAGAACTCAAGGGGATTTGTCGGTACATTCCCGCGACGTAAGAGGGCGCGCGCGTCTCTCCGGTAATTGAGCGCGAGGCCTCCGACTCCCACACATACATATACATAGAGCATCGAAACGGGCGAGAACTTGGTAATTGATCGAGAAAATTCACGTCAGGAAGCCCTCTTCCATCCTCCCTCGCGAAGGGTTACAACACGGCCAACCCTCTCGACCCTCTCGACTCTCTCTCCCTACCTCCTCTACCCAACATATATGAGGATCGTTCACGTCGAAACTCGTAGAGAGTATGCGTAGCAAAAGTAACATTTTTTTATCACTATTTTCTCCCCTCTCGCTATATATAAATATATATATAAAAATATAAATATATTGTCTATTTTCCCAATTCTTTTTTTTTCATTATCTCGCTCTATCTCTCTCTCTATTTTCAAGTAATACAAACTTCAGCTATTTATCTTCTTCGAACTTTCTTCCTTCGCCGTTTTGTTTTTCTTCGCTCTTCGAATATTTTTCTTTCACTTCCACTGTTCCATCACGAGTACACGGGGCTATACGGATATGATATTGTACTTCTGATCACTGGACCGTTGGAACATAACGTACGAAATTTGCACTGTGACGATTATAATCCGCATAGAAAAAAAACAAAGAATATAGAACGATGTTTGATTCTTGTACGATAGAGGACACAAAATTTGACAATATTTTCTACAATATGAACGTATGGTACGAGAGCCCAAGACCAAAACCATGCATGATCGTTTTATGGCCAAAACTGTATGAAATCGTTAGATTAGATGATTCTGAACCCAAGTAGTCGGGTATTAACGGTCAAAAGTGTAGCATCTAGAAGGTAGCCCGTGTCTGCTATGTCAAAAAAAATGCAATCCGTATTATCACAACACGTCTGATATTGAAAATGTACATAGATTTTGTCATTTTATTACAAAATCGATTTTTTTCGCATCAACTAATCCAAATTAACTTGTAAAAAAGATTTTCAGACGGGCTGCTATAAGTTTCTTTTTTCTGTCTCATTTTTAGGCACTCACTATAATATATATAAAATATATATTAAAAAGTGCCTATTAATATCGCCCTCCAAAAATTTTCGTCACGGGAGCCGTCCGTCCGCACTCAAATCCCAGCAACGCATGAGCGGATCAACCTAAAATTTATACCACAAATGTATTTCATTATAATCAAGATACCTTTTATATATAAATCCATTCGGACTTTGTTAAATATAAAAATTGTCAAAAACAGAACTATTTTTGGGCCAAAAAGCTATTTTTGTGTCTATCAATGTCCGGATCTCAGCAATCTGCGAACCAATGTTTACATAACTTATAGTATTTCTTTATAAGACCTCAAAGAAGTGTCTTCTACAGATTAAAAACTTTACAATTTTGTTAATCAGTCAATTTGAACAAAAAAAAACGTTTTTTTGCATTTTTACTGGTTGCATGGAAACGTGTGAACGAAATTTCTTTATTTTCGCCTATTACTTTCATTTTAATACTTTTCAAGTGTTCCAAGAGTTTCAAGTCATTTGAACAATTATAACAGACTTTTTAATAATTTTACAGCGTGTTTTTTTGCCATAAAATAACATTAATTCGACAAAAGTTTTAAACGTTTCTTGTCATCGAATATTACACTTCTTGGAACTTATTCATATTGTTTACACTTTTATTATTTATATACATCAAAATTATTCATAATACTTACACTTTTTAAATTTTTTTCCCTTCTCAAATATTATTAATTTAGCATGAAAAAAATAACTTTGAACGTAACTTTACACTCTCAAAATATATATCTTCACAAAAAAAATGTTCATACAGCTACACCACATTAAACTGGATCAAATTACGCGAATTATCACTGAAAACAATACCGATTAATATTTGTCAAAAGTGTACGCAGCGTAACAAGCACACGACGATGCTAGTTTAAAGCTTGTTAATTTTTAAAAATGTTCTCGTTGCTAGGCGCTACACTACTGGCGTCTGAAAAACGTTTTTTTGGTTTTTAAGATCCATCATTCAACTATATTTCGAAAATCAGATGTATTACTAGGATTCAGGCCGGCAAAATTTTTTGACATTTTCGAAAATGCAGTCAGGTCAGACTCTACGCAGAAAATTTCTGATGTTATTATTTTTTGGTTCGAGCTAATCCCAGCTATCGACTTTATATGGTTTTGGCCGTAATGCTGTCAAAATTTTGGTCGCAGGCTCTCGTTAGTACGAATTATTTTTTTAGTTCAACCAATTGAACTTTTTTGATTTATAAAACGATTTATAAATGTCCTATTTGAGAAAAATTGCTGATCGATTATCAGCAATCATCTTGATTCGTTAATTTTTTTACAATTAGAAACATTTTTTTCCTATCGTACAAGAGATCCGTATCGAAATATACAATGCTAGTGGACCTGTAGGCATTTTATAATCTATCGTCGCACGTAACATCAATACCGATTCGATTTTAGCAGCCATGTACATATTTAGATCATACCTGCCCATGATAAAAGAAATATGACAAATACAGCAATGACGACTCTTCGTTATACATCTCTATATCTATCGCAATAACAATTTTTCTTTCTCCATTATCCAATTTAGCAAGCACGCATGCTTTCATACAATATAGACGACGTTTAATCCAAACGTGTTGAATGTGCTGTTATAAAAATGAAAAAAAAAAAAAAAACAAAACAAAACAGCTGGCACGTTGGACGATGTACACAGCTCGAAATTTATCACTACTAGCTTATACGATATTGTAAAAATATTACATTTATCGCTATTTTATCTACGTATTAATAAAACCAATGTATTTCAGATTTATTAAAAAAAAAAACAATTCTAGCTATATTAGCCAAAAGTGATTCGTAGATTCGTTAGAATTCTCTATACAACTATTTATCTACTTATCTTTCTCTGTATCTCTTTATCGCCCTTTGTCTCTCTATTCTCTCGCTCTCTGACCTTTTGATAGCATTTGCCGAGTAGCGTAGAAATTCTATTACTTTTCTTCTTTTGTTTTGTAATTTCCAACCGAGATAACGTTAATGGATGTTTTTTGTCGATTGGGATGCACAGAGACACCGCTATGGCTCCTGCTGCAAATAGCACCGATAAAGAACGAGCGAGATCTCGTTGTGCTGTTTCTCCTGACGTTCAGGGATATAACGGCGTTGAAACAGCCGATCGAGACCGACGACAGCAAGGGCGGCTTGTCGAAATTCGCAAAACTTGCGAGATCGGTGACGAGATCGAGATCTGTTCTGGTTTCACAATTCAGCTCCCATCTTCCGGCTCTGAAGGACACTGCGTTGCCAACGGCTGCGAAACAATCACATTTAGCTCACGTATGTACATGTAACGATAAGAAGTCGAGTTTCAATTTTCAATTAGAACGAACAGATTGAAATTTGCATGTTTGCATTTGTGTACATACGTGTCACGTACAGTCGATCGTGCAAACTTAAATTTATCTCATATTGATGAGATGAAGCGATCGGCTCTTTCGACGTATTTTCTATTCAGACCGTAGTATCAATTTGCGCAGATGATGTCCCTGAGTGGAGACGTCATGCCCCAGTATCGTCAGGAAGCCCCAAAGACTCCGCCTCACATACTTCTACACTATTGCGCCTTCAAGGCAATATGGGATTGGATAATTCTCTGTTTGACCTTTTACACGGCTATCATGGTACCGTACAACGTGGCCTTCAAGAACAAAACGAGCGAGGATGTATCGCTTCTCGTTGTCGACAGTATCGTCGATGTTATATTCTTCATCGATATTGTACTTAATTTTCATACGACATTCGTCGGTGCCGGTGGCGAAGTCGTGTCCGATCCGAAGGTAAAGTAGGATCATCTTTTAATTCTAGAGTTTAAAAAGAAAGAAAAAATGAGATTATGGAGTAAAAAGAAAGATTAATAATTCTTATGTAAAATTAATATTGCTTCATTTTTTCTCTCAGGTCATAAGAATGAATTATCTAAAATCGTGGTTCATCATAGACTTACTGAGTTGTCTGCCTTACGATGTATTCAACGCATTTGATCACGATGAGGACGGTATCGGTAGTCTCTTCTCAGCTCTAAAAGTCGTCAGGCTTTTACGATTGGGACGAGTCGTTCGTAAGCTGGATCGTTATCTCGAGTACGGTGCCGCGATGCTCATCCTACTGCTATGTTTCTACATGCTGGTCGCACACTGGCTAGCCTGTATCTGGTACGTCACATTAAGGTGATTTCACCATACGAACACGTTCTCTAAGGTAACCCCCTGTGCCTGCTCCATCAACGTACCATCCTTCTCACTCTTTCGTACTCTCGATCACGTCCCTTTTATTTCTCGGACTTAATGCCCGAAAAATCTTCCCCTCTTATCCTTTGGATGCTCTAAACTCCTAGAAACTTCTGAAAAGTCAAGGTCTTATTTCACCTCTTTATCTCCAATCTCTCCTCTTTTCCACCTCAGAATATCTCAGAATCTTTTATCTGGCTGATAGCTTTTACAGGCTGCACGGATCATAGCGACACTTTATTTATCTCTGCAAAGAAATAATATAGTAAATTTTATCAGAAACACGATATCAATGGAATATGAACGAATATAGAACTCACCATGCAAAAACAATATTTCTCTTTTTTTTTGTTTCCTCACACTTCACAGATAGATCCATGGAACCTTAGAGAACTCTTAGAGACGCCTTCGATAGTCATTTTTGCTTTGATCATAGAGCAAATGCCTTAGCGCAGTCTTGCGGCATGGCTCTCGTTTATGCTTGACAGCAAATAAAAGAGAATAGAAAGAAAATCGAAGCCTCTCTTTGCATTTTGCCTCTGTACATGTTTATTAACACATTTTCCTTTCGGGCGAGAAGCTCTCCTCGTTCACAAATCTTCTTCCCCATTACGGCGTTCAAGGTATTCGATAGGAAGATCAGATGCTGACAGCGGGGTGCAATACTCGTGGCTTTGGAAATTGGCAAACGTTACACAATCGCCGTACAGTTATTTGTGGACAAATGCCAGTACGGTCCCAGAACTCGTTGCTGGACCATCGAGAAGAACGATGTACGTCACTGCTCTGTACTTCACTATGACCTGTATGACCTCCGTGGGATTTGGCAATGTAGCTGCTGAGACGGACAACGAGAAAATCTTTACCATCTGCATGATGATCATAGCCGGTACAATTCCACTTTCTCGTACCTCTCCTGTGCTAACAAATCTCGATGACAATCTCATTTTGATAATCCCCATGTCCTTTCGCTTCCTTCAGCTCTACTCTACGCCACGATATTCGGCCATGTGACAACCATCATTCAACAAATGACATCAGCCACAGCCAAGTACCACGATATGCTCAACAATGTTAGAGAATTCATGAAATTGCACGAAGTGCCCAAAGCTCTGAGCGAGAGGGTGATGGACTATGTGGTCAGTACATGGGCGATGACCAAGGGTCTTGACACCGACAAAGTCCTCAATTACTGCCCCAAAGACATGAAGGCCGACATATGCGTCCATCTCAATCGCAAGGTCTTCAACGAACATCCTGCCTTCAGGTACTTTTCCTTTCTTAACCTAAAAAATATACAATAACTTTTTATATATTTTCATTCCAATCTTATTCAATGTTTACCCAAATCCATTACGTTTTTTCTTTTATTTTCTAGATTGGCATCCGACGGTTGTTTACGAGCGTTGGCGATGCACTTTACGATGTCTCACAGTGCCCCAGGCGATCTGCTTTACCATACGGGCGAATCGATAGACTCGCTGTGTTTCATCGTAACGGGCAGCCTCGAAGTCATACAGGATGACGAGGTCGTCGCAATCCTCGGCAAGGGTGACGTCTTCGGCGACAGCTTCTGGAAGGACTCGGCCGTTGGTCAGAGTGCTGCGAACGTTCGAGCTCTCACCTATTGCGATCTTCACACCATCAAGCGCGACAGACTTCTCGAGGTCCTCGACTTCTATCAGGCGTTCGCGAATTCATTCGCCAGAAATCTCGTCCTCACTTACAATCTACGCCATAGGGTAAGTCACTTAAGACAGATTCGCTATTACCACGGTCTTACATACAGGTCTTGCAACTCTCAGGAGTGGGGGTGACTCGCTCGTTGAAGCAGTTTTTGGAAGTTCACGGTTTGGCCACATGCGACACTGCAATCGAGTGCCCACTGGGTTGCGCAAGCGCACTATTAACTTGACTAGCAAAAAATAAAAACAATATTATTGTCGGTAAATCTTGAAGATTATTAAATTAAATATCGCACAACATTAATACGAGCCGAGAAAATGTTGAACGTAAATGGAGAAAAAAATCGCACAGAGCCAACGAAAACGATGATTATGAGGTTATGTCATGTCGACACTCGATAGCAGCGCTGCAGGTGGCGATCGAGAGAACTCGATTTTTCTGCTTCAATATGCGAGTCACTTTAGCCTTCCCCCACTCCCGGGAGTTGCAAGACCTGTATGTAAGACCGTGGTTATTACTGTCATTCGTTTTATAACCATAGATTGACCAAGAATTTAGGAAAATAATCAATGGATTCGTATAACTTGTAGATAGTTTATTTATATTCTCACAATAATCTCCGTATCGCAGCAAAGAGTTTCGTACACATTCGCATATTTTCATTCCATTAAAAACGTACGAAGAGTTATAGGACATGTTTGAACGGTATACATAGTGATAGGACATCTATAAAGTAACGATAATAGTCAGTTGGTAGGATATAAATTGCAATTTTCATAGTATTGCAAAAAGTAGGATTTTTGTTATCTTCTCTCTTTTGTGGAAATGAGAATATGATACTTACAATTACAAGTTCAGGCCATTCCGGATACAACCAACATTCGACTTGGGCTCGTTTCGTTAATCCGTTAAATAAAATTAATTTAATGTCCGCAGCGAGAATATCTATGTGGCAACCAGCCGGTGAGGTATTTTCACTCTCTAGAATTTTCTCTCTCCTTGGTATGCGTTCTGTCATACGTAGTTAATATAATTCGTTTAGAGTATTTTTCATTGCTTACTCCAACTTCGCCTGCTAACAAAGTCTTTGAGGAAATTCGTGATTCAAAACTTGTTTTTGTAACTTTCGATGTGACAATACAACTCTCACTTGCTTCTCGCTCTTTCTTTTATTATAATTACAGTGCCGGAGACGCTTAAAAAATATTTGAACGATGGCACATTCAAGCCGGAATCTAAAGTTTATAGAGATTTTCTGGTTTCGTGAATACTTAGCATCTTTCTTTTTCGTACTCCTCTGGTGGTAGATCCCGCAGTCCTTCACTATGCATTTTGCGACCTGAAAGCTCGAGCATGATTTTCGACGTAGGATCCTGATCAAGAACGGATTTCGAGTCTCTAGTCTCTTCGTCAGCCTCGGGCACTGGTCCAACACCCCATACTTCAAGATGTTTGATTGTGAAATGTTCCTTGCCACTGAGTTGTACATAATTCTGAAAAGTCGTGCACGATGGGCTCGATGTGCCAGTTCCGTATTCACAATCGAGCCAGAGGCCAGGATAATTTAATTGACCGCCGATTAGCAGACCGTTGGGCATTGTTTGCTGATGAAGATTCAAGTATTGATAATGATTGTTGTAACCAGTGGAGGAAAACGTTAGAATGTCAGGCTCGAGTTTGAACAGGAAGCAAGTCTGGTTCCCTGTGAAATTTGGACCGCATGACCAGTTGTCAGAGGAGAAAGCACCGAACACATGATCGTCGGTATCCTGAACGATTATTATAGTTGCTCCTTGCATGGAAATTCGTCCAAGCATCGTTGAGAATGATTCACCATGTACTTGACTGGAGAACAAGAAACGCCACTCGTCCCGCAAGTCGAGTGGAAGACTAAGATTCAGGAAGAGAACATCGCCAAGACCAAGGATACTTGGAAAGTGCGGAATGTTCTCGAGTCCTTTGCAAATTGGCAACAGATTTAGGTCGTTGATACGTGCTCCCGTGTTCTTGTCGCCTTTCTTCTGCGAGGCGAGGAAGAGGCACTGAAAAACGTGAGACTGAATCTTCTTGAATGTTGCTGATTGAGCGAACCAACTCTCGATCTGATCCGCGCTCAAAGAATCTCCCAATTTTGTTAGATCCTCGCACAAGCTTCTCGAACGCATTCCTATCCTTCTTGTGTTTACTGTACAGCCAATACTGCTCCAGCTCGTATAATGCAAATTCAGGCAATTCTTCTGGAGTCTCAGGTACGAGTTTATCGTCGCTTGAACGTACTGCAGGAAAGTTTCAGTGGGTATCTCCAATTTTTGTTCCTCCTCGGAGAATCCATTGAACACAAGACTAGTTCGCTCCTCGGGACTTCCACGCACAGCGAATACATAGAGGCGTCCGAAATTTTCACCATTAATGGCAGAAACCTTTTTACCCGGTTCATGACACAGAAATCTCACTACGGATTGGAGAAGCGCATCGTCCAGGTGGGTCGACCAATGCTTGAATATATCCTCCCGTTTTATCGAGCCGGAACTCCTTGACATGGACTTGAAAATATTCTCGACAAGAGTCACCTCATCGGCTGACAGTATATTGGCCGAAGATGCGGAGCGACTCGATGCGTGACCCATCTGTGTAACATACAATAAATTTCTAAATACATAAATTGCATGGAAAATATATTGGTTAGAAAATCAAGATTTTCCTATGGTACAAAATTAAATTGCTCAATTAGATGCAAGCTAAATTGAATTCTCATCGAAATCTCACTTCATCATTTTGTTTATGATTATAGTTTTGAGATTACAGAAAAAAAATCACATTCTCGTGATAACACTAAATAAAACAAAAGATAAGATTCTTAACATCTGTGCATTCGTACGAACCTTGATGTCAAAGTAGTGCACAGCCCGTGTCTGTTATTTTCAACTGCGCTGCATAATCACAGCTTATTCATAACCCTCAAAAATCCGGTATTCACAATCTTATCGTCTACTTTGCGCATCGTCGTACAAATAATAATCAACGACGAGGAAAGGTGGTTTTCGAGGAGACACGAGCGACGATAAATAAAATATTTTTAGGTTATGTTCGCGTTCGTAGTCTGCTATCTCAAGGACTTATCGACTGGTGTTCACGGGCATGCGCAGACCCCGTGTATGCATTTATAATAACCCCTTTTTCCCCGGGACTCCCCACGCGCACCCATTTCCCTCTCTTCTCACTTTCCTATGATCCATGTTCTTTATATCGTCAACGCGCGTTCACGTACGTTCAACAAAACGTACCGAGACACTTGAAACATGCGACAATGGAATAAATGAAAACAGATGTTATTCCATCACAATAGACCGTTAGGTGGTCGGCACAGTTCTTTCGAAAATATCTCTCCTCCATTCTCCTTTCCATCACCGTTACAATTTCAGAAGCGATGACGTTCCAACCGTTGACATTTCGTAGCCCTCTCGCGAGCATTGCATAAACTTATCTCCATAACTGTCAAAGACAAATTTCGTCGAGTAATAACTCCGCGTCCTTTTCATCCATTTCCAACGATTTCAAACTTCCGACAAAATCCGCAATGGCGCTGCGAACCGTGCATAACTTTCTCCCTGCATACTCGACTCTACTAAATTATATGTGCAGATATAATACGATTATTACGAAATGAATAATTCCAAATATCTCAAGAGGATTAACTCCCTGTGTATTATTGTATTACGTTGCAGCTAATATTCCGAAAAGTCGCGGACGTGAGACGGGAGAAGGAGCTTGCGGAGAGGCGAAAAAATGAGCCACAATTGGACCAGACGCAGGATCATCTCGTGCGGAAGATTTTTTCGAGGTAGGGCCCAATCCGGCGTGGATTTGACAGGAACGTTAAATAGAACGTACGTTCGTTCTTACATAATGCTCATTTAAATTACGCTACGTACAGTATTGCTACGTGTCACATTGATAATATACATATATATATATATGAATATATATATAGATATACATATATGCCGTATATATAAAACAGCTGGACGGCGAGGCGCCATTACTGAAACAGAGCCAACGGGGAGTATCGGTACTACGAAATATGGTTATAATATTAATTCTCGTGTTATTTTTCTTTACCATTATTTTTTCAATTACTCTCTACCATAACATTCCGTGATAAAAACCCACGATGGATTTTTTTTCAATTTATTTATTTATTTTTCTTCAATTAAATTTACCAGAAAGAAAAAATGATTCTGCTTCGGTCTTTGACGTCCAGCCGAGTCCCGGAAACGACTTTTTTCATGTCCAATGTGTGATAACCAAATTACGGTTATGTTTATCGTTATCGATGAATACAAATAAGCGCGTGTTCGATGAAAGAAAAGAAAGATAAAAAAAAACACAAAAGATGAAATCTTATGTTTAATAATGCCGGTGATATACAATAATAATAATAATAATATATATAGAAAAAAAAACGAAAAAAAAACCTTCCACGTCATGTGTGTGATGATATTATTCGATATTGCGACTGTTGATCGTTGCGCCTGGCTGACGGACTGTGTCCGAAAAGGTTCAAGACCGACGGGGAACCCCAAATCAGCATGACGAGGATACTGACTAGTCGGCCTACCCAGGATTCAGACGAGGAGCTCACCGTGAACGTCCTACCGCCATGGCCGAGTTTTAGGCAATTTCATTTATTACGTATTTATTTATATCCATATTTCCTTTTTATTGCCATATTATAATTCTGCTACGTATTATTATCGACATTATTATTCCTGTATCTATTATTATATATCATTATTATTATTGTTATTATTATTATTATTATTGATTATTATTATTATTATTACGGTCATCATCATTATTATTATTATTAATTATTATTATGATTAATATCGTTATTATCTATCATTAATAATTCTTAATTATAGACCAGACATGATTATATATATATATATATATTTACATATATATATACCAATATAAATACTAGATACATATTATCAATCGTCACGCCCGTATATACATATACATTGTATCTATATGAATATTCATTCGTACACAAACGTGAGCGTGTTAATTCATCAGTCCGAAATTCGGGGAATCGGGATTGGAAAATGTTTATTTTATTTTTTGTCTTTGTTTTTTTTTAATAAATTCTCACTCGTCCGGTCGCACACGGTGCCTCGACGATCGACCGTCGATAATGTAGAACGCTTTGCGAACGAATCGAGAGAACGGCGAGAAACGAAAAACAAAATCCTCGCTAAGCTTTATGTCGCATTAATATGACACCACGTGGTACAGGTGCTTCCATTTTTGTGGATCTCGAGCACGGTCTTATACAGGGTGTATTGTGTAAGGGGTGCCAGGCGGCATTTCAAGATAGATGGGCTCATTACGAACAAAAGTTGCAAATAAACATTAGGGCTATTGTTAATAATTTACGAGATATACATTTTTTAAATCGGACCAATCAGAGCGCGCCGAGAAGCGTTGGAGCCGCCCACTTCCAACCCTAGCCGTAGAGATAGCATAGATTAGGGCGTTACATTTGGATTTGCAAAATTCAGAGCAGTCAATTAGATTGCTTGTATTTTTCCGCAGTCATTTTTTTTTCTCGGGCATTGGCTGCTCTGAATTTGCCCAACGTGCCGACAAGCGTTGAAGTCACCCACTCCCCGCCTAAATTCAGAGCAACCAATGCCCGAGAAAACAAAATGACTGCGGAAAAATACAAACAATCTAATTGACTGCTCTGAATTTTGCAAATCCAAATGTAACGCCCTAATCTATGTTATATCTACGGCTAGGGTGGGGGTGGGCGGCGCCAACACTTCTCGGCGCGCTCTGATTGGTCCGATTTAAAAGCTTTATATCTCGTAAATTATAAACAATATCCCAAATGTTTATTTGCAACTTTTGTTCGTAATGAGTCCATCTACCTTGAAATACCGGCTGGCACCCCTTACGAAATTCACCCTGTATACAGGTCTTGCAACTCCCGAGAGTGAGGGAAGGCTAAAGTGACTCGCATATTGAAGCAGAAAAATCGAGTTCTCTCGATCGCCACCTGTAGCGCTGCTATCGAGTGTCGACATGACATAACCTCATAATCATCGTTTTCGTTGGCTCTGTGCGATTTTTTTCTCCATTTACGTTCAACATTTTCTCGGCTCGTATTAATGTTGTACGATATTTAATTTAATAATCTTCAAGATTTACCGACCATAATATTGTTTTTATTTTTTGCTAGTCAAGTTAATAGTGCGCTTGCGCAACCCAATCGGCACTCGATTGCAGTGTCGCATGTGGCCAAACCGTGAACTTCCAAAAACTGCTTCAACAAGCGAGTCACCCCCACTCCTGAGAGTTGCAAGATCTGTATGTAAGATCGTGATCTCGAGGAAGACGAGTTATTGTCGCTGTTTTTTTTATGTTCTTACATTTTGTTTTGAAAAATATTCGTACGATATGTTTGTTGATTCGTTGATCGAGGCTTTCGTAATATCGAGAACGCGGATTCGTGCGCGAGACTCGATGTAGCGAGAGATTCGAGCGAGGCGGCTCGGAATCCTCGCTGCTTCGTGTATCGCGCTTTGCGGTTTTACATACTACAATTATTACTATAGATATATATATATATATATGTGTATATATATATATTTATATTCGTTTATATATATATATATTCTACCATTTTTCAAGAATGCTAGAGTGCTGTAACATATACGCCTTTAGAGGGTTATGCGCATTATTTTTCTTCTTCTAAATTAATTACTAATTAATTAAATTATCTTAGCCACGTAGACAGTTGCAACGGGACTCTACACTCGCCCTTTGTCTCGCGGGTACAAAATAATTATAATTTCTTTCGCCAAAGGAAGCCTCGTTGATTCAGAAAGTTGACCGAGAACACGATAGATGGCGTGAGTGTCGTGTCTCGTTGCACAATGTCTGCGTTTACTTTTCTTTTTTGTTAATTAACTTTATTTAAATTTTAATTTACTTTTTCTCATCTTTCGTACGTATTGAAAAAAAAACAACAACAGAAAAAAAAACACGAAGTCTCAAGCGTTGTACAAAGCGAAATACGAGGTGTCTAATTCACTCTTTTCTATCTCAGCGTCGATCCCACTTGTCCTAATATACTTGGCTCGACTCTGTCCGTGAGGTTCTTACTTTGCATCGAACAGAATCGTATCGTCTCCATCGACTGGCTCGTCGCATTAACAGTAACTTATTCGATGAATGGTGCATCGTGAGAAACCTCATGAGAAAGTCGTTCGATCCTCAACGTACCTTCTCTCCTCTTCTTTCTTCTTTTTCTTCACATTTTGTTTCTTCCCTTCTCTGTTCTTCTATTTTCTTCACGTTTTTTGTTTCTCTTCCCTCTCACTGTCTCTCAGCGGAAGAACAAACAAGCTACCTTAATCTCGGCTGTACCACTTATTTAATTATCACCCCCAATACTTTACCTGCGACTATTACATCGTTATTCTCCATGTCTCGCGGGGTGCATGTTATATACACACTCTAGGATTCGGATCTTTCTCTCTGTCACCTGTAATTCAAATACTCTTTTATATATATATATGCATATATATGTACATATATATACATATTAAATCAGATTAATTAACTATTGTCGGCCTGCTCGAGAAACGATTAGATCTATTAAGAATTGTCCGATAAAAGATTTATGAAGAAAGTTCAATCGTGCGTCTGTTTGTTTTTAAATACTTTGTAATTAAGTTGTAAATAAACCATCAAGCACACACACATATACACACTCATGTATATATATATATATATACATCTATATATGTATATGTATATTGAAGATAAATCACAAGGATTGTTTAATGATCTATAGTTTTTCGAGAGGCGTATTTATACCATTTACTGTATTGATAAATCGGTAGAGAACAGTGAACGCAACCTCTTTGTGAAACTGTAAACTAATTGATGCTTAACTTTGTTAACTGCGAGACAAGAAAGATTTTAAAAACAAGAGATTATGAAAATACAGTGTAAACTAGATTAACAAGTCCTTCGTGGGAAATGAAAGAAAGCGTTCACGGTTCTACATACCGAGTCCCGTATGGTTATCGCCAATTTTATCACCAAAAAAAAGAGACATATTTTCTTTCTTTCCCGTAGGCACACCAAAGTAGGTTGCTCGTGAACACCGCTGGAGCTGTACCCTTTATAGCCTCTGTAGCCATTTTGTAATGATGTAAGAACGCTAACCAAGTATCTAAAAGAAAAAAGAATAACGACAACTTAAAGAAACAGTTACGCAAACGAAGCAATCCCCGTATATGTTAATATGAAAAAATATATGCAACGCCTATACATACGCCATATACACAGAGCCATCCCCAGAGGCAATCGTGGCAAGATCAAGTTTCACAAGACTTTTTTCAAACTTTTCTCTCGTTCACTTTTTCCATCGCTAGTCCACAATTTCCCTCATACACGAAAGAAGGAAGGAGAGCCTTGGGTTCCATGAAACAAGAAATCCACGCCATCGAGTCAGTCAAAGCGAGATACCTTTTTCCATTGGAAGAGCAATAACTAGAGAAGAAACAAAAAGTCATTGAACAGAAACAGAACGAAAACTAAAAACAAACAGAAAAATTATGTATAATCCAACCTTCATCCGTCTCTCGCGACAAAACAATGAACAAAAATAGAATCTATATATATATATATATTTATTATTACCGACAATCTTTACCCACCAACAAAATTTATTATTCCCCCGCCACGTAAAAATTGCCAGGCCGCTGTTAAAACTTACCTGAGAATCTTAATGACTAACGAAACATTTTTGTTTTCTTTTCTCTGTTGCTACGTTTTTGTTTTGTTTTTTTCGTTACGGGATGTCGACACGATACAGATTTCGAAGGGAGAGACACGCGGCCGATGTCGAGAGGGGCGACAACAAGGAAATCAAAGATGGCGAGACGTCGCACTCGAGGAAACCGTCGACTGACGAGACACCTGTGGCGCGACCGAAAACTAGCAAATGGGGACGTTTACTTGGTGAGTTTGCCTTTTTTCTTTCTAAATGTCTGTCTATAACAAGATTACTTTTTTCATGTTATTTAATTATGTAAGTTTATTTACTTATAATTATAATTTTTATTATTCGACAATTTCTCATTTAGCTGAAATTTTCGACACATTGCTCGAATATGGATTCCAGCCATTCCAGGAAATTATACGTTAAAACTTTTAACTCGATTTATGCAGCTACTTTGGCGAACTTCGTGTAATAGCGAAATTCTCCGATAAAAATAAATGGCAAGAGGAAAAAAAGAAAAGGGAAAAGTTGGGCGTGTTCACGGTCTTACATACAGGTCTGTCAACTCCCGGGAGTGGGGGAAGGCTAAAGGCAGAAAAATCGAGTTCTCTCTATCGCCACCTGCAGCGCTGCTATCGAGTGTCGACATGACATAACCTCATGATCATCGTTTTCGTTGGCTCTGTGCGATTTTTTTCTCCATTTACGTTCAACATTTTCTCGGCTCATATTAATGTTGTGCGATATTTAATTTAATAATCTTCAAGATTTACCGAGAATAATATTGTTTTTATTTTTTGCTAGTCAAGTTAATAGTGCGCTTGCGCAACCCAATCGGCACTCGATTGCAGTGTCGCATGTGGCCAAACCGTGAACTTCCAAAAACTGCTTCAACAAGCGAGTCACCCCTACTCCCGGGAGTTGACAGACCTGTATGTAAGACCGTGGTTTGTCTCTTTTTTTCTTTCTAAATGCCTATCTATAACAAGATTACTTTTTTCATGTTATTTAATTATCTAATTTTATTTACTTATAATTATCATTTTTATTATTCGACAATTTCTCATTTAGCTGAAATTTTCGTCACATTGCTCGAATATGGATTCCAGCCATTCCAGGAAATTATACGTTAAAACTTTTAACTCGATTTATGCAGCTATTTTAGCGAACTTCGTGTAATAGCGAAATTCTCCAATAAAAATAAATGGCAAGAGGAAAAAAAAGGGAAAAGTTGGACCTGTTTCATTAACAATTTTATCCGAGTTAACTTCATCTCGTTTCTGTAATGTTTATCCGTGATAAAAACGAATATTATTACTCCTTCGCAGGAAGTTCGAGTCTGGATTCCGGTAGCGAAGGAGGCACCGGCACTGACACTTTCAAGAGATCGTTGAGCGCGAGAGATTCGCGTCCAAGCTCGAGCGCCGCGACGAACAAGGTTTTCCCAAAGCTCGGAAAGCTCGGTGGTACGATCGAGGAAGCGGGCGACCCAGATTCGTTTAAAGAAACACACCAAACACCACCGAGTTTAACCATCGATTCTAAACAACTCTCGCTCCGTCGTCTCGAGAGTTACGACGGTGGATTGATAACGGCACAGCCTGGCCAAGAGCGTGAGATTCTCGCTGCGGTTCTCGAGGTCAAAGTTGACCTCAAGCTCGAAGTACAGAGAGTAAACCAGCGTCTCGCGAAACTCGAGGATATGTTGCAGATCTTGATGAACAGATTGCCAGCACCAACGGGGAATAGCGTAGTATCAACTGGAAGTACGTCGAACGCGGGAAGTCCGATCGTTGGTGTATTGCCGAGTCCATCTCAGTCGAGAACCAGCGACGTTAGGAATCAACAGACGAACGGTTGTACGATGAATCAATCGACGACGACAGCAACGACACCAAACCTAACGTTATCGACGACGACATCGACGCCAGCGACATCTGGAACGCCCCAAGGCTCGAACGACGCCGGTACACAAACGCCTGGTACACTCACGGATCAAAAGATGGCGTCGTCGTCGAGTTCGCCTCTCGACGCGACTAGAGACACTAGTCAAGCTTTAACGAGCTGCGAACGCGTCAAGGAATCTTCGCAACCGCATCATCATCATCATCACCATCATCATCATCATCAGTCGCAGTCGCAGCAATCCGAGAGAACGAGAGAAACATTGTCCGACCGTTTGTCGCACGGTCAATCTTCGTCCACGGATTACAAAACCTCGGCCTCCGCGAGAGAGGTTAACAAGGAGCTTCTCGAGCGTCTCGCGCAGGCGTCTACCTCCAGGGACGACGGTAGCGCCCTCGGACCTCTCATTCTACGTAAACGTCGTAGTAAATCGAGGAACAAGGGCGCTGCGCCACTCGCGCCACTCGCCACACAGCCAATGAGTCCGACCGAGGCGACGGAAACGACGCAGATGCTCGAGTGCGAGGAACGCGACAACGTTAGTGCGGACAGAAGTGAGAGGACCGAGAGATCTGATCGCAAGAGGCCGCCACCGAGGCCGCGAGAGTATTTGTGAAAAATCGCGACCAACGACGGTCTTGCGGCTAGTTTTATTCGTTACGTTGTCGCTGCCGGGACTCGCGTCACTCTCGTGTGAAGAAATCACGGACTCGCTTTATCGCGACAAAATTCCTCGACGAAGCCGTGATATTTGTCCTCGTTTTTTCACTTCTTTTAACCCCGTTTTTTTTTTCCTTTTCTTTTTGCAAAAGTGTGTACATAAGTGCGTCAGGAGGGTGATCGTTGTGTCGATTTCGGTACACGAAGACTTATTTTAATTATAATTAATGCTCAGAGACGCTTCGCTCGTGCGACTCGAGTTTGTTGAACGTTGAATCCACGCGTGTGGTTTTGATCGTCACTGGTCAGTTCTTGCCCAGCGCCCGCCCAGTCCCTGATCAGCGCCTGTCCAGTTTCTGGCCAGTTTCTGACCAGTTCCCAGCCCGTTCATGACTAGTTTCTGGCTAGTTTCCGATCAGTTCCTGGCCAGTTTCTGACCAGTTCCTGGCTAGTGTCTAACCAGTTCCTGGCCAGTTTCTGACCAGTTCCCGGTCAGTTTCTGATCAGTTCCCGGCCAGTTTCTGGCCAGTTCCCGATTATCGCCCAATTCGTGGATTCTACAAACGTTATTACCGAGAGTTAACGATTTTTTGGTATATCGCTCATGACACATGGACACACATATACACACACACAGAACACGGGATATATACATAAACACATACAGAGAGAGAGACTAAAAACTGATCGATAAGGTATATATCGTATAACGTGTAAAAACTCTTTATTGTAACGATATCAAAGTGTTCGGACGACGATCGATTACGAAAAGTGCTCATCGCGATCGCTCATTCGCAATCGTTGTAGAAATTTCACTCGACATAAAAAAGAAACACACACAAACAAACAAACAAACGAAACGTTAGTGATATCTTTGACTCTTAAGCTTTTCGTTGATGAAGGACTGAGAACGAGAAAGAAGAAACATACAACAACAATAAAAAACAACAACACGACAAAAGATTCGATGAAAAGGGCGCCATTAGGTTGAAGAAGAAATATCGGAAAGCGAATAATAATTCGATCGACTCGAAACATACCACATACACAAACACAAAAACAAACAAACTGTACGAAATTTTTTAGGCATAAGTAAAAAAAAAAAGACAAAAAGGTCGAAGCTACACTTTCGCGAGGAAAATAACTCGAGAGCGATCGCTTTTTCAATGAAAGAGAGAGACAACTTACAAATGTGTACAAGAGGAAACATAAGAAGCAAAAGAAGAAGAAGAAGAAGAAAACATAAAAGTAAAATCAAGCAATAAAGCGCGCGGACAAGTCGATGGTAATGTACGTGTTAAAACAAAAAAGAAGAAGAAGAAATCGCCAAGAGACTAATTCTCCTACAAGGTCAATCCCTGTAACGAAAATTACCTTTTTCCTTCATCTTCTTGGTTTTACGTTGCGCGGTGAAAATCCCAAAAAACAAAAAAAACAAATCCACACACACGAGACTAAAGTTAATACACGTTTGCACACGTCCGATGATAATGGCGAATGCAAAACACAAACAAGAAGAAGAAGAAGAAGAAGAAGAAAATACCAAGAACAGAAAACAAAATAAAAGCGCGGAATAAAATTGCTTGCGACGGCTTCTACGAGACATCGAAATATCCAGATATAAATAATAACAAAGAATAAAAAAAACACTCAACAAGAGAAGAGGAAGAAAATGAAATATAGCGCGCGATACGCGATCCTAGGTCGTGTAACGCGATATACATATACAGGGTGAGTTTCATAAGGTGGCTCAAACTTTATTTTAAGGTAGATGAGCTCATTACGAACAAAAGTTGCAAATAAACATTAGGGATATTGTTAATAATTTACGAGATATACATTTTTTAAATCGGACCAATCAGAGCGCGTCGAGAAGCGTTGGTCCCACCCACTCCCCACCCTAGCCGTAGATATAGCATAGATTAGGGCGTTACATTTGGGTTTGCAAAATTCAGAGCAGTCAATTAGATTGCTTGTATTTTTCCGCAGTCATTTCTTTGTCTCGGGCATTGGCTGCTCTGAATCTTGCCCAACGTGCCGACAAGCGTTGAAGTCACCTACCCCCCGCCTAAATTCAGAGCAACCAATGACCGCGAACAAAAAATGACTGCGTACTAATACAATCAATAAAATTGACTGCTCTGAATTTTGCAAACACAAATGTAACGCCTTAATCTATGCTATATCTACGGCTAGATGGGGGTGGGCGGCTTCAACGCTTCTCGGCGTGCTCTGATTGGTCCGATTTAAAACATTTATATCTCGTAAATTATTAACAATATCCCTAATGTTTATTTGCAACTTTTGTTCGTAATGAGCCCATCTACCTTGAAATACCGGCTGGCACCCCTTACACAATTCACCCTGTATATATATATACATATATATATATATATACATACATATATATAATTTTATCGAATAGCATTAATATCCGTAATAGATTTGTAAGTACGATTTGTTTTTCTCGATCATTGATAATATGCGAAGAGGTCGGATTGTGACCGCGATGCGATAAAAAATTATAAATTAGATTACAAAGTTAGGGGATGCGAATGTGACGAAGGGCTCGCGGTGTCGAATGAGAGTAAATGCGTGGTTGCGAAAATAATCGTGGAGGATAAATTATATTAGAAGAAAATGGAAGGAAAGAAAATGAGGAGGAAGAAGGAAAAGCGTCGCACGTTTGTACGCGTTTCTCTCGGTTTAGGTCCCGGGACATGGACCAAAAACAGGAAGAGATTGAGGAGAGTGTAAGAAACGAGAAGATGAAGAAGAAGAAGATGAAAATAATTCGTGATCCGGATACGCGGCCCTGTATTATTATTATTATTGTTGTTATTATTATTGTTATTATCATTGTCCTTATCGCATTATTATCGCGCCTTTATTTCTCCATTGTGTACAGTAAAAGCGAAGAGAATTTTGATAATCGTTATGGGAATACAAGCGTGCCTCTAATCCTTTTGTAACTATATCTGTGTTTTCTTCTTTTGCTTATTATTATTATTATTATTATTTATTATAAAGCAACAATCTCGTGGACAAACAAAAAAGGCCCGAAACTTCGAACAGTTTCGAATATTCGATTTAAAAAAGAAACGAAAGGACAGAAAGAAAGGAACAAACAAAGCGAAACAAAGACAAATGGCAAGGACGTAGTTCGCGCGAACGCCGCAGGGTGGCCGTTTATTAGCTGGAGCAATGGACCTAATACGCGCGTACACTTACGACACACACGGGAGAGCCAAACAGCAATATTTAGATTGTACATATTAACACGTATTATACATATTGTAAACTATACGATTGTATATAAAGATCCGTCTATGTCGATATATATATATACATATATATGCATATATATCTATATATATCTATATCTATATATATATATGTATATATAAATATATTTTTTGCGAATGGTACACATTGCGTGTGTATGTGTATGCGCGTGTATATATACATATATATGTATGCATATATACATATATATATATGTATGTATGTATGTATGTATTTATTATATAGAACGCAGAGTACAGAAAGGGAGCGAGATGGAAGAGTTTGCTAAAGGACGATCCTCTTTTTCTGCATTCCATTTGAGAGACATGAAAAAAGGATTTTTGAACAATATATACATATACATATACAGGGTGAGTTTCATAATGTGTCTCAAACTTTAGTTTTGAGGTAGATGGGATCATTACAAACAAAAGTTGTAAATATACATTGGGGATATTTTTAATAGTTTGCGAGATATCGATGTTTAAAGTTGGTCCAATCAGAGCGTGTCGAGAAGGCGCCGCCCACTCCCCTCCCTAGCTGTGAAGATTGCACGATCTAGGTTACATTTGGGGTTGCAAAATTCAGAATAGTCAATATCTGAGGAATAAAAATGAACCACCCACTCCCCAGTCTAACCGGGTGGGGGAAGTGGGCGGTTCCATCGCTTCTCAGCGCTGTGATTGGACCAACTTTAAACCTTCATATCTCGTAAACTATTAAAAATATCCCCAATGTATATTTGCAACTTTTGTTTGTAATGATCTCATCTATCTTAAAATAAAGTTTGAGACATCTTATAAAATTCACCCTGTATATCATTTATTATATAAAACGCGGAGTACAGAAAGGGAGCGAGATGGAAGAGTTTGCAAAACGACGATCCTTGTTTTTTTTTGCATTCGATTTGATATACATGAAAAAAGGATTTTGAACAATTATGTACAGTTATATAGGTCGATGGTACGAATGAAGTTCCACCCTCTCCCTGGTCCTGTCCCTTTATCAGACACAGACACACACACACACACGTACACACAAAGACAGACGTCATAATGTATTTATCCTGTATTGTATTAAATTAACCCAAATGAATTATTACAATGACTAATGGAAAAATTACTTAAATAATTTTTCTCTCTCTCTCTTTCTCTCTCTCTCTCTCTCTTTCTCTCTTTCTCTCTCTCTCTCTCTGTCCTTGTCTCTGTCTCTCATCCGGGAGAGAGCCTCGAAATTGCAATTAATTATTGAATTATTTTATGGGCGAGACGCAAAAAGTGAAAGCAACAAAAGAAAAATAGGGAAAATAGGAATTATCTTGGTGACAAATTGTGTAAAAAAACAAAAAACAATGTAAGGAAAGGATTGAACAAAAACAAACAAACAAAACAAAAAACATAACAGAAAGAAAAGACGTATCTCTGATCGACGAGCTGTGAAGAAAATTCTGATAAAAAGAAAAAGAAAATAATAATAATAATAATAAAGAAAAAAAAGGCCTTGAAATTTTCGTGACCAACACAAGATACACGTTATACACGCGCATGCGCAAACACAACATTATACGATATATAACATATATGCCATATATATGGGGCGTTCCACGACAAATGGACAAGTTTCAAAAACTTTTTTTTTATTTTCTCAAATTTTGGATATTTTTTTAGTGTCTATCGAAAAGGCACTAATAAAGTAAATTTTGAAATTTTTTCGATTAACAGTTCGAAAGATATCGAATTTTCAAAAAAATTGTTTTTTTAACACAAAAAAATTTTTTTTTTCAATTTTTCAAAAATAAAAAAAAATAGTAATTATGAGCAGTCCACGATCTACCCTGGCTTAAAAGTTGTTAAATTAATAGAAGCTTAAGATAACAAATTTTCAAAAAAATCAAAATATACACTCACTTTAAAAAAAAAGAAATTTAAGTTTAAACCTTAAAAATCACATTCAAAAACACCTTAAATAATTTCTCCACATTTATTTTTCAAAACTACATTCAAAAATGAAACATTTGCAAAAAAGAAAGATTCAATTCGTCCTGCAATTAAAGAAGTTATGAGCAAAAAAGTCTCAAAAGGAGTGATTTTTTGAAACTTCAATATCTTTTAAACAAGTAAACAAAAAAATCTCAAATATTTACTACGAACAGTTTTTCCATTTGCATTAAAAAATATCAAAAAATTGAGAAAATTAAAAAAAAAAATTTTTTAGAAAATTGTCCATTTTTCCTGGAATGCCCCATATATATATACACATATACATATACATATGTATGTGTATACACATATGTATATATATATATTGAAGGAAGAAAAAAGAAGCGAGGAGAAAGATCATTGAATAATTAATATTATTTTACGTTTATTCGACATATAAATTAAAAACAAGCAGAATTATAAAAAAAAAAGGAGAAAGTTTGTTAAATAGGTTCTAGTTGACGAGTACGATATAGCTGGCTCTATACGTAGTTCAAATTCTATGCGAAAGTTTAATGCTGTTGATACTCTAGAGGGTGGCCGAAGCGGAAGAAAAAACCAAAAAATTCATAATGAGCGAAAAGAAGTCGTATATAAAAAAAAAACACTTGACAAGAGAGTGTAAGTAAAAGTAAGAAAGAGAGAGAGAGAGAGAAAAAAAAAGCAGCAGGTCTCTCGATGGTCGACGAATCGCCTCGTTCACCCTCGATAAAGCTCGTTTAACTGCCTTCCTCTCACCCAAATCGCTTCGTTAACGATGTGCGAAACTAGACTATGTGAAAAGAAGAAAAGAAGAAACAGAAAAAAAAAAACGAAAAAAAAAAATAATATTATTTTTGCATCGCTTCACCGGAGGGGCGGATTAATCCATGGCGAACGTGAAGAAATGTCGTTAGAACTTTATAGATCTGTGCGGTCGATATTAAACGAAGAAAGAGGAAAAAGAGAAATCGAAGAAGAAAACAAAATCGACCGTTGAAGAGAAGAAAAAAGAAAAAGTACAGTAAACAGAAAAAAAAAACATGCGCTCTTGTTACTCATAATAATGTAAATTTTAATCAGTCAACCGGAGGTCTAATAGCGTCGTAACGACGGTGAACAAACGGTGAAAAAGCAGCAGCGAAAACAAACAAGGTGTACGAAATAGAAGAAAACAAAAAAGAAGAAAAAAAAAAAAATACACAGACATAGACACACGTTGTTACAAGATCGGGGGAGAACATTTTGCTATATGACTCGATACACTTATAAATACTTAAATACACCCAGAACACATACATACAAATTGAAAGAACAAACAAAACAAAAAAAAAAAAACAAAAAACAAAAGAACACACATGTACACACTTCGTCCAGTTTTTTACGTGGGCAGCTCGTTTTCGATCATAGACTTTTCGCCAAAAGAGTCTTTACCCAACTTGTCATATTATATATATATATATAAAATTATATTTAAAACGAAAAAAAAAAAAAAAAAAAAAAAAACAAGAACAAAACGTTTATTCAATTTTTCGCAGACAGTCAAGTGCCCGGAGTCTCCTGTCTCGCCGCTTGTACTATACAACATTTGTAAAAAAAAATGAAGAAACGACAAACTAAAAAAAAAAGATAAAAAAAAGAAAACAAAAACAAAGAACAAAAAAAAATATCTTCTCTCTTTCTTTTCTTCACCGACGACTAACTTTCGTTCGTACCTTCCTCTCTCTTCTCTCTCTTTTTGTCACACGCGCCGAGGAAGTTGCTTTCGAGCTTATACTATAAAATAGTAATAAACAAAACAAAACAAAGAAACAAAAAAAATGGAAAGAAACGATTGAAAGTTATACCGTATATATTACACCGCCACAACCACCAACCACCACTAACCACCACCACCAACAGGCCATAATTCCACAGATGCGCTCTCTCCGCAACATTACTACGTTAATAAAACAAACAAACAAACAACAATAACAAAAATGAAAAGAAGAAATTTAAAAATAAAAACGAAACTCCATAATGAAAACACGACAACGTTTAAAACTTCGAGTCTTGCTTTCGAAACGTGTATATTTAATATTTATACAAAATAATCTAAAATAAAGTGTATGTACGTTATCGTACGTATATTATATACAGCGAGTGTTTTTTTTTAAAAAAGATTTTTGAGAATTATGAGATAATTTGGAATTTTTTGTTTTTGGACACGATAGCGAAGAAGAAGAAGAGAACGCGAGATTAAAAACGTTTTTTAAAAACTGTGAAAAGTAGATAACGAATGGAAGTAACAAAGATCAAAGACAAAAACCGATTGGTCACTGTAGATTAAAACTTTAAGCCTCGCGATAAAGAATTATTGTTCGATCCTGAGTTTACAAAATTCGTTTCTATTTTCGTGGCTGGACTCGACGAAATTTGAAGAATTCCGGTGGAGATGAAGAGAGCATTAGTTTTTCTAGACTTTCTGCTCAATGACGTGGATGTAAAAGCCTGGATGCTCGATCTCGTCGAGAGGCTTGAAGTCACCGTAGATCGTGTGCTTCGCTCCTTTGGTGAAAATCTTCTTGACCATATCACGAAAGATATTTAGCCTATGAGGATAGTAAGATAATCTGAACTCGCTGACGTTCTCTGGATCCTTGTTGTTTTCGCTGGTTGGATCAAGCGATATTAGATAGTCGAGGGTGACTATCGCTGGTTTACCACAAACGTACAGCACCGAGGTCTTGATATCCGTCATGTGCTTACTCTGGAATAAACAATTGGGCAATTAAGCGGTGTGATAAACTATCTTGAAGCTTTAATTACTTTTTTTGTTTAGTCATTGTACGATAACAGAAAGAACAGTCAGTTTGCAGTTTTTATATAGTACAAGAGCCTGCGAACAAAATTTTGACATCATAGCATTATGGCCAAAAGCATATAAAGTCCCAGATAGCTATGGCCAAAACCATATAAAGTCTCAGACAAGGAACAGTCAGCTTGCAGTTTTTATATAGTGCAAGAGCCTGCGACCAAAATTTTGACATCATAGCATTATGGCCAAAAGCATATAAAGTCCCAGATAGCTATGGCCAAAACCATATAAAGTCTCAGACAAGGAACAGTAAGCTTGTAGTTTTTATATAGTACAAGAGCCTGCGACCAAAATTTTGACATCATAGCATTATGGCCAAAAGCATATAAAGTTCCAGATAGCTATGGCCAAAACCATATAAAGTCTCAGACAAGGAACAGTCAGCTTGCAGTTTTTATATAGTGCAAGAGCCTGCGACCAAAATTTTGACATCATAGCATTATGGCGAAAAACATATAAAGTCTCAGATAGCTATGGCCAAAACCATATAAAGTCCCAGACAAGGAACAGTCAGTTTGCAGTTTTTATATAGTACAAGAGCCTGCGACCACAATTTTGACATCATAGCATTATGGTCAAAAGCATATAAAGTCCCAGATAGCTATGGCCAAAATCATATAAAATCCCAGAGAAGGAACAGTCAGCTTGCAGTTTTTATACAGTACAAGAGCCTGAGACCACAATTTTGACATCATAGCATTATGGCCAAATCCATATAAAGTCCCAGATAGCTATGGCCAAAAGCATATAAAGTCCCAGATAGCTATGGCCAAAACCATATAAAGTCCTAGATAGCTATGGCCAAAACCATATAAAGTCCCAGACAAGGAACAGTCAGTTTGCAGTTTTTATATAGTACAAGAGCCTACGACCAAAATTTTGACATCATAGCATTATGGCCAAAAGCATATAAAGTCCCAGATAGCTGGGATTAGCCCGAACCAAAAAATAATAATATCAGAAATTTTCTGCTTAGCGTCTGACCTGATTGCATTTTGGAAAAAGTGCAAAAATTTTGCCAACCTGAATCACAGTAATACGTCTGATTTTCAAAATATAGTTGAATGATAGATCTTCAACACCAAAGAACCGTTTTTCAGACGACAGTAGTGTAGCGCCTAGCAAGGAGACCATTTTCAAAAATTAAAAATGAGACAACAAACAAGAAACTTATAGCAGCCTGTCTGAAAATCTTTTTTACAAGTTAATTTTGATTAGTCGATGCGAAACAAAATCAGTTTCCAGAAGAAAATGTGAGCAACTTGTGTTTTGAGAACGTTTTGAAAATATTAAAAAATTTTACTGATTGGTAACATAGCAATCTGTCTGGAAATTATTCGACATGATGAAATGAGTTATCCAGATGAGTTAACCAGATGCTACGCGCAATACGCCTGAAAACAATTTGTTTTTGTAATTAAATGACAAAATCTATGTACATTTTCAATATCAGACACGTTGTGATAATACCGACTGCATTTTTTGTTTTGACATAGCAGAAACTGGCTTCCATCTAGATGCTACACTTTTGACCATTAATACTTGACTAGTTGGGTTCAGAATCATCTAATCTAACGATTTTATATAGTTTTGGCCATAAAACGATCATGCATGGTTTTGGTCCTTTGCTCTCGTGCTAATAGTTAACTTAAATGCTTTTCAGACCAAGATACTCACATTGTAATAGATACATTTCGGTGGTGTACTACCAGTGTCGATGATGTAATCATAATTCCTGTGGTCGATGAGGAAAAGTCCACCTGGCTTGACGCAGCGCTCAAAATTGGCAAGAGCTTGTCTATTGGAACAAACGAAAGACAGAATTGTAGTTAAACCTTTTTTCTATTTTATTATGTTTATAGTTCCAGTGTATTGGTCGTTTAGATTTTATCTTCCTACCACTAAACCTCAGTGATGACCAAGGCCTCACATTGATCTCTTATCTATCGCTTTCCTTTACATAATGTTTTTTTCTTCATAAGTATTCATGAATATTTCATACCTCTGTTCTCTCTGATCGCCGAATAAATCTGGCATATGGGCGAAACTGTTGCCCAGGCATATAACAGCGTCGAAGCCATCACCGATCAGAGGTTTTATATCTTCCGGCAAGGTCAACCAATTCGCTTCTTCGATGACTGCAGCGATGAGGCAAGAACAAATAAAAAGAATACATTGTTTTAGTCGATGAAACAATTAAACATTCCAGATTACAATAACTTTCTCTGTACGTTGAGAATAATAATATTTTTGTTTCTACTCGGTCCATACATAAAAGTAATAAAAGGACCGAGGATGAGAGAGGCTGAAGAACTCAGGCACGTATGGAGTTTGAATAATAAGAGAGACAAAGCCTGACGTTGATCATCAAAAACGATGAAGCTAGCTTGAGGTTTATAAACGACGAGCTTATGAAGAAAAAGGGTCTCGGTTTCATCTCGCTGCTGGAACAAGCGTGGTGTAACGGACGAGACTCGTTTATAGGAACGATTTCGCTCTATTCATGCTTCGTTTCACGACGAACGTGACGATTGCCTTACAAGGTCGAAACGTTACATCTCCTCAAGGTTTGGCCTCCTTTTTTCTCTTCTCAATGCGAGATTATGTACATTCGTCCCAAATAACTTCAGAAAAAATAATCATGGATTATTGTTCACGGGTCGAAACTGATAAAATGCGAAATTTGTGTAAAGATCGTCGATAGAACGGATCCACATTGACCCACTCGCTTGATAAACTCCGACGACCTTCCAACGTAGCGAGAGATTCTTCTGTTCTCTGCTGATAAAATAAAGTTCGATATGAAATTGTCGTTTCGGATTACGCAAATGTATTATAATCTTATGCAATGTACAAAGAGAAATAAGCACGTAAGACACGAGTAGTTCGTAGCGATGAGAACTATTCGACTTTCCTTTTATAAAATTCAATAATTACCCCAATTATCAAAAGCCGGTTCCTTCCGCCTGTCCCATCTGGATTTCAGGGCATACTTCAACATCTTATCAGAGGCATCGACGCTCACGACTTCAAAACCTTCCTCCAGCAGCATTATCGAATCGATTCCAGTTCCACAAGCGACATCCAAAATTCTGTGGCAGCCCTTCTTGCGAAGAAGCCCAACAAGGAAGTCCTTGTAATTTTTGGTACGTTCCTTCTTGTCGCCGATGAAAACTTCCCAGACTTTCGCTGCTTTGCCATCTGCGTATTGATCTCTCACACCTTCAGCCGCAGCTCCCAACGAACGTGTACGAAAAACCGAATCCATCATACTCCTTTTACCTTTCTCTTTTTTGATCGAGATTTCAATTCGATACACGCAAACTTTCTTCAACGATCACACTTGCTTTTTTTACTGTGATTTGTGTCTTCGTACGAGATCTCCAGAAATTGTGGTCGGACGACTATCTGGAGAGAACTGAGACGAGTGTCGATCTTGCCTTCCAACTTATACGACTCCCACACGAGTCTCCAAACGTCACAGTTTTACTCGTTGATATCTTCCACACAGCCTAAAAATTCAGCAGCGTCATTTACAGCTACCGATGATGAAACATACCAAACAAGTACGACCACTGCCCTCGCAATTTCTTTCACGAATTACTGGAGACTGATGAAATTTATCTGGAAGAAAAAAAAAACAGATGTATTAAATACAAACACAATTTTCTATCAACCAGTAATATGATAAATATTTGCACGAATCGTTGGATAAGAAAGAAATTAATTCATGGGTACAAGAGAAGACATTTTATAAACTCACCATGATATTTTCTGTCAGCGGAAGTTGTGATATCGATACTCTACTCGTGTAATCAACGACCTTATTGCCACACGACCAAAAAGAAATCTGTGGCACATGCGATTATTATCGATTCGTCAGACTTATCACTCATGATGTCATCATTCTCGTGGAACTCTGTAAGAAGGAATTAAAGAATGAAGATAACGTATATACATCACATTGAGAGACTTGAATGATATTTACATTACGTTTCCGTTTGTTCACGTGTTCCAGGTGCATTTTCGTCGGTCCTTGATACATAATACAGCGCTAATCATTGCTTCCGGGATAATTGGAAGAAGCCAGCCAGGCTTTAACGAGCCTTAGTGTCAATCGCATGTTAACATCTGTGTTCTCTTGCAGCTTCGCGTGCAATTAGCTGCCTAATGGGGCGAGCAACTAGCCAGAAATTCTGTGTGTGTGAATCCTTGGTAATTTGGCTTGTCATCGAGACACAGAGAGATTGAACAGGACGGTGCAACAGGTTACAAGAGCATCTGGCTTTAATGTCCTGACGCCTCGGACAAGACAGAGAGAATAGCGCATAAACTACTAATTGCAATTGGTAGAACACTGGACGCAAACAAATCCTTCTGGTAAAAGGAAGATTAAATTAAAGCAGAAAAAACAAACAGTGCTTTCAATAATGAATAACAAATTCGTGTAAAATATATTGTAATCGACAGGATTATCGTAAGACAATGTGCTGAGGAAAAAAGTGTTAAGAGAACGTAAAAAAAGAAACTTAATCCAAAAAAGGAAGTACTTAGTTTGAAACAAACGTCATCGATAAGTACACAGTTTTGTCAATGATTGAGAAAATTAAAAGCCATGTTCATAGAAAATCCAACGTTTTATGAAAGACGATGCTGCCAAAGACTAAACCCTCTACAATAACTCTTCGTCGAATAGTAATTATAGCAAAGTTTGGTACAATATGTGTAAGTAATTGGTGACTTTACGTCCCTCAAAAGTCGCTCGATACTTTCGACGATTACATGGCAGATTTCTCTTCTTTTATCTTCATCTTTCATTTCTATATATTCCTGTTTTTCTTTGCGTTCATTAATTATTGGCAGTCGATTTTTTGCGTGGACTATTTTGAGTTCTTTTTAATTATTCAACTATACAATAAAACCGGAAGATATCGCGAAGCGAAGAACGATTAAGCCGGATCGACGTAGTAGGTTATTTCTTTCTTTTTGCTGAGTTTAAACGAACAAGGGAAAACAGAGTTCAATAATCTTTTGAATTTTCTTTTCATATGCTGTTTTTTTGTCTTTCGTTCTAACAACCACCGGAGCGGCTCTTATAGTTCTTACACACCACTGTGACATTTAATGCGTATTAAGCGCGTTGTAGGAGAGAGAGAGAGAGTACGTACGACGATTCGCATTTCGTTATACATCGTTAGCTCTTCAGCGGTCAGCACATTTTTTAAGTCCATATTACACTCATCCTATTTCAATCATCCTTTTGCAATCATCGTCATTTCTATATACTATCTATATATATATATTTATATATATATCTATGTATATTCCTCTCGATATCGTTTCGTCACCTCGACCGATGACCTCGTCACACTCATGCAAAAGAAAAGCTCCTTGGTCGTTCGAGCTTTTCCTGTTCAATTGCAAGCAACAATCGCGATGTTGCGCGACGACAATTTTACATTCAAAAATCCCTACGCGACAATCGTACATAAGAATTCATTCCTTATATTTGTGCGACAAAAGTTAGTTCGTTTCATTCATCGAGGCGAGTCGTGGCGCAACGGACTCGAGAGGACGCGCGATTTTAGTTCTCGGTTTATTCTTTTGCTCGTTTAAGGTCGATTAAACCAAACTCTAACCTCTCTCACACACTCTCTCTCTCTCTATCTCTCTCTCTTTTTCGCATCTCAGGTAGTCGGTCGCACGCCGGCGTTCACGTCTTGCTTGGCTTCGTCTTCCACACCCCGCCCGTCGCTCTTGCTTTACAGCCCGTTACAGGCCTCACCTTCATATACTCTTGAGATCGTCCGGCATGTCGTTCTTAGGATGTTTGTTTTCAAAGTGTTGCTTGTACGTCTTTGGATCCGGCATCTGCGCCTGTTTCATAATAAATTTCGCATTAATATTGATGTATGGAACATTAACTAAGAATTCTATCAAACAAACATGACACTGTCCAGCCTTCCTTTACACAAACGCTCGAGAATAACATATCGACAAAGTCGAAGTAAACAATGCTACAAATCTGCAAAAATTCTGCTCACTTTGCAAACCGCGCAAACATGCACCAATGCTTTCTGAGCAGCTTTCTTCTGGTCGTTGGCACTATGACCCTGTTGTTTCTTGATTTTCGCCGTCTTCTCAGCGGCTTTGGCCTGAGATTGAATTTTCTGATGTCCACGAGCCATTCTGTAACAACAAAGAAAAATTATCAGTTGCGTATTAACATAGCATACCTTCTCAATAAAAAATATCTGTATCTTTTCTCCACAAGTTCTGAGAGCATTGGAACAATATTGGAATAGAATTGCAAGAGAGCATCATTACTTTCACATTTCTCCTGTCTTCACTCTCTCTCTCTCTCTCTCTCTCTCTCTCTCTCTCTAGTCACTCTGAAAGACTAGAGTAAAATGTAGACTAAAGGTTCCAACTCTCATCTGCCAAGCTCGACTAAGTACTCCAAACAAATTGTTCTCTCAGCATCGTGCTAAGCATTTCGGATTTGTTATCGCACCATATTTCCCATTGTGCGCCATAACATGGACAAGAAACCTGAGAAACTCTCGACGAGAACGTGCGCGCCAAAGGCAACGATCTCGTGGTTCGACGTTTCTGGACATATGGAGAGGAGACAAAACGGGACGTCGTGCGCAATACGACGTTCTTCTGTTTTTTTTTTGTAACCACACGTTCGATTTCCGACATATTTGTATCGTCGCGTGACCCGGAACAGGAACCGGGTGCACGTATTAAATCGTAATATATATATATATATATCTCTCTTTTAACATCTTGCACGTTTAAACGCATACACATATGTAATGAAACGATAAAACCGAGCAAGCTTGCAAAGTATAATTGCTGCTCGCTTACCTGTTCAAACGAAGTGCAAAATCGAGCTTGGGGGACAAAAGAGAGCACGGAGCTTAATTTTTGTTGTTTTTTTGTTTCGTTCAGCAGGTGTGTAACTATTTGGGCCGTTGGCCGTACAACTCGAAGTGTCGTACGAGAAACTTTTTGATTCGGGGTATTTCCGGCACACGAACACACGCTCGCACGACCGCGGGCGTTTCGCGATTTTTCACGCACAACGAGCCGTCACGACGCGAGCAACGAAAACGCGTGTGTCGTGTGTGTATGTAAGGAAGAAATAAAATTGTCGGAGCGGGATCTCCCCACTCCTAGTGACGATACTCTACGATTCTCTCGTTTCACCAAAGATCCCGCGAATGTTCTCTACAAGCACGTTTTGAACCAGCGTTTAAAACCAATACACGTTAACTCTCGTATAAAATTTCACGAATCCGAAGGAAATTGCAAATTGGTGCAAACCCAAACGACGTGAAGTTAGCTGGTTCGTACAACGATAATCGATAATCGAACAGTTGAACGCGTCGATTGGTCAGTCGAGGCTGCAGGCCTGCGATAGCTGCTTCTAAAAGACAAAATAATTTGGAAAATGGGTATAAACAACGACATCGATTAAATAATCATCCTATATTTCACAATTCTTCAATGCCGTAACGACAAAACGAGTAACTAAATAATCGACAGGCAAATTATCGACGAAAAAACCCGAGATAAATTCCCTGGTGACTCTACGAAGAAAATCAAACCAGTGATAATAATTCCGAGGTTGGCAATACCGAAAACCCCCAAGCGGAAAGTGGCGTTACTTGGATGTGTTTGCGAACGCTGGACGACCGACGATCGCAGCGACACGCTATGTTTGCCTTGAGGAACACGTAACTAGATAGTTCTCCTGAAACATGGCTGAATATCGGTCCGCTGTTGTAGTGAATTTTTGCGTAAGGGAGTATTGAAGAAAAAAAAAACGTTATTATATATTTTGGATTTCGGGACGCGCGTGTGCCTCGACAGACGCAATGACTTCGATACACTTCGTGGTGCATCCGTTGCCGGGCACGGACGATCAACTCAACGATAGGTAAGCCAAGAGATATACGGAGACGTTTTTTTTTTGCTTGTTCGTTCGCACGAACGGATCGTGGGATACCCTCCATTCCTCGTCCGTTAACGTATTCCTATGCATGCCTTGGACCGTTCTCTTTACCAATGCAACTTCCTTCGCCGTCTCTCCCTTTCTCGTTCACGCTCGTATCAGCGTCCATCGTTTTCATTTGCGCAGTATATCTTCCATCGTGAATCCTCGTTTTAAATCCTTTCTCGCATGTTCCTCGCACGATTTTGTCCCCCCCGTGAGAGTCAATGATGCAACGACGTCGAATCAACCCTATCCACGTATAGTGACATACAAAATCGCTGTCAGATAATTACATACATATTGAATAATGCACGCTAGAGGTCTTGGGCCTACGAGCGTTTTCTCGTATATTCGAAGTCCAAGTCGATATCAGCAACGGCTTGTCTTCTTCTTTTCCGTTTCCCCTCCCCGCACGACATCGATCTTCGGCCGTTTACACGATTGATTATCGCATTGTGGGTCATTTCCATCGTCCCTCGTGTATTATTCTCTCCAATCCAGATATGGATTGGAACGATCCTCGCGTAATGTTCCTCATGGCGCACCGACTTTTTTTTTTTTTTTGCAAAATAAAAAAATCCCCTCTCAACCCCCTCCCTTCCATTGACTCCCGCTCGGAGTGTGCATTCGCGCGAGAGAGAGACAGAGAGAGAGAGAGTGAGAGAGAAAGACAGAGAAAAACGCAGATTTATTTACAAACTCCCATGAAACATTGCATGCGTGAATAACTACATTCGCTATATGTGTACATGTGTATATATATATATATATATATATATATATATATATATATATAGATAGATAGATATATATATGTATAGATATATATTTATGGGTGCGATGGATATAGCTATATATATGGCTTTGTGGGTAATTATGGAAGAAAGCACAACGGTTGGCTTAGTACAAAAATTTGTGGCCCATTCTAAGAAACTCTGGTCATAAACTGTTTTGGAATTACCTGGACAAAAATATAAGCCCAATGACTAAGGGATACCATTAGTCATTGTTCAGTGGAATTAAAGGAAATAAAATTCAAACAATTTTTATGCTGCATTATTGCATTTTTTTTTAATATTTAGCATTGAATATTACAAACATATGATAATAATTATAATAATGGTTTGATATAGATTGTTCTGGTATTTTTATAATTTCATGAAAGTTCATATTTTTCTAGTTATTTTTTCTAATCTAAAAAAATGCCACAATTTTTTTGTTTCATTATTGCATTTTTTTAATATTTAGCATTGAATATTACAAACATATGATAATAATTATAATAATGGTTTGATATAGATTGTTCTGGTATTTTTATAATTTTATGAAAGTTCATATTTTTCTAGTTATTTTTTCTAATCTAAAAAAATGCCACAATTTTTTTGTTTCATTATTGCATTTTTTTAATATTTAGCATTAAATATTACTAACATATGATAATAATTATAATAATGGTTTGATATAGATTGTTCTGGTATTTTCATAATTTCATGAAAGTTCATATTTTTCTTGTTTTTTTTTCTAACCTAAACAAATGCCACAATTTTTTTGTTTCATTATTGCATTTTTTTAAATATTTAGCATTGAATATTACAAACATATGATAATAATTATAATAATGGTTTGATATAGATTGTTCTGGTATTTTCATAATTTCATGAAAGTTCATATTTTTCTTGTTTTTTTTTCTAACCTAAAAAAATGCCACAATTTTTTTGTTTCATTATTGCATTTTTTTTTAATATTTAGCATTGAATATTACAAACATATGATAATAATTATAATAATGGTTTGATATAGATTGTTCTGGTATTTTCATAATTTCATGAAAGTTCATATTTTTCTTGTTATTTTTTCTAACCTAAAAAAAAGCCACAATTTTTTTGTTTCATTATTGCATTTTTTTAAATATTTAGCATTGAATATTACAAACATATGATAATAATTATAATAATGGTTTGATATAGATTGTTCTGGTAATTTCATAATTTCATGAAAGTTCATATTTTTTTAGTTATTTTTTCTAACCTAAAAAATATTTGACTAAACATAACTGACAAATATGCCATTGATACTTTTCTCTCTAGGTAGGTTGTATTAAGAGCTTCAAGTCGTGTTGCTATCTTTTTCCATAAGGTTTGGTAGTTTGGTGCAAACAGCGATTGGATTTAACTGCTGAATAAATAAAATCATGAGAATTTCATTTGCTTTTATGCAAAATATCAATGTCTAGAACAAACGTTGTTTTGTTACCGACCGTGGTACATCACCTCCCAGCTCTGTCGAGCTCGTTCCATTCGTTCCGACTGATACAGTAATATTAAACGATACACTGACAGGGCTACCATGTTTGCATGAAAGACAGCTAATCTTGACATTTCCTTAGTTTTTTTTTCAGGATGACTGACATAAAAAAAAATGTACAGTGACATTTTCCAATTTATTTAAAGTCGTGGGGAATAAAGGGCTTCTTTTTTTTTGTCTAGTGTATAAAGCGTTCATGAGAAAATAGAGCAACGGATTTTTTACCGACTGGGTCACAGCTGTTCCTTGTCTAATGATGCCTTGAGGGAATATGCCATAGACTGAGTCGTTTACAAGATTCAATTTTTGTCTAGGAATGTTGATCTGTTGAACAAAGGAAGGGAAAGAAGTATCGTAGTTAGCCATTTTGTAGTACAATGTTCTCATATTTGGTCCAAAAAGTTAACTCTTTAGGAAGGAACGTGGAATAGGAAAATGAAGTTACCTTCCTTGCACGAATGGCTGCTTGGTGGCGTTGCACATCATCTTGTACTGAGAATAGCAATTTTTCTTTTTACAACTGGGCCATGGTATGAATTCTACCTCCCATGTTGAGATTATTGTTACATTGTCAAGTAGGAAATAACTTTCCCTTGTTATTAATTCTGAAAGATCTTTCGAGATAAGATTTGACAATATTTTTCCTTTCAGGAGACAAAGAGGATGTTGATGTGTTCAGAATTGTGAATAAGAGGGGTTATGTTAGAGTTGTTTGAGAAAATTAGTGATATCGATAAGTAAAAGATATTTTTTTTTGTATGTTTTGTGATCAATTTAATTAGATTGTAATTAATTGATTGAGGGCTTATAAGTATTCTTGTAAAATTCTATGTAACACCTGCGCTGAGTTTTGTCTGGAACGGTCGTGCTGGCCCAATATAGCTTTATTTTTCAAATCCTTGTGTTGTCCATGTAAAAATGAAAGATTGAATCTTTTAATACCGGAACGCAAAGCTTGGACCATCCAATCTTGGTTTTAAATATGTTTCGGTGTTTATAACTTGAATAACGCAATATATACATCATCGATAAGAAATGACGATGCTAATGTTGCAAATCCTTTTGTAATTTTTAGACTGAAGGAGGTGGCAGAAAAAATCAACAGATATGGATTCGTGACACCACCTGCGCTTAGCGGGCTTAAAGCATCCGTTAAGCGCATTGTTGTAGGACCATCTCATATCGCTCTACTCATGGAAGACAACAGAATCTGTCGAGTAGCTTTTACTGTTCTATCTGATAGATTGGATCTTAGCAAGAATGAGCCTAACAGAAAGTAAGTCATAGATTTTTTAGAATCTATCTTATAAAGACTTTGGACTTTGATGCTTTCGTCGTTATAAAAATCTATTACAAAAATTAAACTTGAACTTGTGATTATGTTAGCCCTCCTAAAAATCACGTCGGCAATACAAGTGCTGCCCCAAGCGGTAGCAGTGGCGGAGGAGGTGGTAGTAGAGCAAGTCTCTCACGCTCTCGAGCTAGGATCATGCGAAATAGTTCAGCGATTCGAGGAGGCGGCAGTGGAGGAGGAACTAGTGGAAGCGGTCGTATAGGACCACCAGGGGTTATAATGGGTGGTGGCGGCAGCAGCAGTTCTCGCCCTCTGGTCTCTGTTCCTGCGCCTTTTGTACCCGAGGATCTAATAGTACAGGCTCAAGTCGTTTTGCAGGGCAAAAGTCGAAATCTTATCATCAGAGAACTCCAGGTTCGCCATTTCTAAAGATATATCTTGTGCATCATTTTTAAAGTGCGCAAATAAATAACATCAAATTGACCTATTCTTTATACAGAGAACGAATCTGGATGTTAATTTGGCGGTTAACAATCTTTTATCACGAGACGACGAAGAGGGTGACGACGCGGAAGATGCCGCGGACAGCTATGTTCCGGAAGATCTGATATCATTGCTCGATGGTGGTTTGAGTAACGAGCATTCCGTCATCATTGATGCTGATTCTATGTTCTCTGAGGACATGTTTGGATATGGTGGAATGAGAAAGTAAGAGATACTACACGCAGAATCGCATGTTTATCAAAATTCACATTATCATGTAACACGAAGAGTACAATGGACGAATTTCATACAATTTATTTCATCTAGCCGTGGCAGTTCTTCGCGGAGACTCGGAATCGATCGGGATGGTGAACGCCCCGAACGGGAGAGAGGAGATCGCGACAGTTTTAGCAGATGGAGGGATCGTCAGTACTACGGACCTCGTAGATGGCTCGAAACTGCTTTGAAAGATTGCTGGGAGAAAGATCCAGGTACATTTGTAATTTTAATCCAATGTTTCTTGTCGCATACGATTCGTACAAATATCGTTATCTGTTTACTTTCAAAATTAAAATTTCAGACAACAAGAAAAAGGAACTTGCCTCGCAAAGTCCCCTGTGGATATCGGAAGAATTGGAATGGTGGCACGAGCGCAGTGGCGAGCCAGCACCGCGCTTTGTACAGATTGCCGCGCTTTACAGCGAATTGATCGCTGTATCGAATACCGGACAGCTGTATCAGTGGAGATGGGCCGATCCCGAGCCCTACAAACATCTTGACAATCCTAATGTTCACCATCCAAAGACCATACCATTGGCGCTTACCGGGGAGAAAGTCATCAATATATCAGCAACAGCGATTCGTTGCTCGGTCAGTACAGAGAGCGGTAAAGTAGCCACTTGGCTCGATGAACTTCTCGGACACATTGCATCGAGACTCGAACATCCAGCTCAAGCATTCACTGAGTTTACACTTGACAAGATCGTATCATTGCACACCTGCGCTCTGTACACGGTCGCCAAACTCGAGAGCGGTACTCTCTATTGGTGGTAAGTTTTTCATTGGCTTTACACTTTCGTACCAAGAGAAAACAAAAATAACAGCTAATTGGGGAATATTACGTCGTCCAAATAGGGGAGTATTGCCTTTTGCGCAGCGTAAAAAGTTATGGGAAAAATACAAGGCGAAATCACGAAAGCACAGACCATCGACCGTTGTCTCAACGGACATAAGCTATGGAACCCACGTCTGCATGAAAAACAGCCCTATGTACCAACCAGGAGCAATTGGTGAGCGAGAATCGCCTCTGTTATTATAAACGTTATATTTATTTTTGCATCTTGAATTAACGAGTAACCAATCGCCATTTCAGGATTCACAATCGCCAATGGAGTTCCCAAAGTTGGACAGTTACTGTCCGCAGCTTGGAATCTCGATACCACTTATCGCTTCAAGATTTTACCTGCGGGTTCTCTTCTCACTGGACCGTCTTTTGATAAACGCGAGTCAAACGGTAATGCAACAACAAGTGGTAGCAGCAAATCAAATCACAAGGAAACTGCTGATCGTTTGGACATGCCACCACCTCCATCTCCGGCATCGAGCACTTGTAGCGATACCGGAAGTATCACGACGAGCCATAGTATAGCGCAACTTATTAATATTTACACATTATATATGTGATAGAAATACATTTATACAGTACAGAATTGTGATATTAATCTGAAATTTTTAATACTTTTTAGAACGTCAGAAGCGTATGGCACCTAGAAGCGACGGTGAGCCAGACAGAAAAGACGAGGAAGATTGGCAATTGAAGGATGTGATTTTTGTCGAAGATGTCAAGACAGTTCCGATCGGTGAGATTAAATAAGATGTTCGAATGGTTAATTCCATATGATGGGTGTACTAACGTTGAATTATTCAAACAAAATTATAGGCAAAGTAATCAAGGTCGACGGTTGCTATGTGGCCGTTAAATTCTTCTCGAAGGATTCAAAGGAGAAGGAGAAAGAAACCAAAGAGAAGGATTTTAGTACATCGGACTTTAAGGACGTTACAGGCGAGGATATGATCAAGTTGTTGGCTGATTGTCGACTCTTGCGAAAGGACGAACTCCAGGTAGGCAACGAGACGTTTGTATTTCGAAAATCTTCACTTTATAAAGTGACAACAACACAATAACAACGTGTATTTACTTGTTTCTCAGGTAATAAAATCCTCGATGAACCCACGAGCACCGGATTGCTTTCAACGTACACCTAGAAGAGTCAACATCGTGGAGGGTGTGACCGAGAGTCTCCTCACAGTTTCGACCGATGGTCAAGGTATGTTTTATTAAGGCAGTAGTCTGCTTTAGGAGCTGAAAAAAAGTGTTTTTTCAACAATTTTTTTGAAAGGGAAGGGAATGATTGCGGTAAACGAAATTTTCAGACGATAGTATATTATGTTCAAGCTTTAAAAAACAATTTTTATTATTACAAATTATTGAAATTTGCCAAAGTTATAACGATTTTTCTGGGGCGCCTGGAGTGTGCACTCGTAAATCGGTGCCGGTGATGGAGGTCGTGCGATGCATCTGAAACAGTGGAACCAAATTTTTTTTAGTTTTTATAAGTTCCTTTTCTATATGAACTAAAAAAATACCGAAGAAATGACGAAATTCCAAATTTTTTCGAAGTTTGAAAAAAAAAATTCATTCAAAAAAAAGAAGCTCTCTTCATACCTTCTACTGATTGGGAGTTCATATTTCGACGAATTGACAGACCGTAGTAAATCGTCAATTTCTTAATGACACTCTCCGTTAGCCCCTTCTTTCCACCAAGTGTCTCGGTTTTTCATTGAATTCACTTTGAAATAATATTTCAAAGGACGGTTTGATCTTTTCAGGTATACTCAAACAATAGAATAAATGAAGGGGCGAAGCGCGCGCGGTCGGGTCTGCCCGAGCATTCGTACCTGCTCGACGCGCGGCCACTAAAATTGACCTAACTTGGAAAATATGTCGAATTGGCCTCTAAAATTTTGAAAACATATTCTTAAATAGTTTTGGAATAGATTTAAGACAAAAACGAAAAATCGTTCATTTTATACAAAAATATTTCTCTAATCTTTGTGTGAACACAATGCAACAATGATACAATGTTATTTTATTTGCAGGAATTCATGCTATCTTAAAGAATGGGAACAAACTGAGCTATGTCGTTTATAATCTCAGCACTGGAAGATACGTGCAAGATTGTTACATACCATCGGACATAACGTCTTTCTTAGGCTTGCAGCCACAAAACATCAGTCTCACGAGTGCTGGAGAGGTAATAAATTCGGCATAGATTTGATTCGTTTGATCTACGTATGTTATAATTTACTTTCAATAACAATCTTTTTAAATTTCAGAACACCGAGTGCTCCATGATACTGCGTGACGGTAACGGCACGATCTATCCGATTGCAAAAGATTGCGCCGATTCCATTCGCGAACCCAATTGTCTCGATCTTGCGCCCGTTCTTTGCATCGGTGCGTCTACAATACCGATTCCAAGCTGTTCGAATTCGACGAATCTGAAGAACCAAGTCGCCGTAATTGCGCTTGTATTCGACAACCTTTTGCTCATGCCACGCATACTCAGATGCGATTACGACGGTGTGAAGCAGGTCTTTTTAAATCTTGAACATGATCTAAGTGAGTAGAAGCTCGTCTATCTTATAATTTTTGTTATTTTACGACAACCGTGTGAGTTAATCTTTTTTTTTTATTGTAGAAGGAAATGTCGCACAAATACAATCCGTTCTCGCTGAGCGTTGCGATGGCAATCGCAACATCTTGCATGCTTGCGTTAATATGTGTTCGCCATCGTCGAACAAGGACAATGAACAAGGTATCGAGCGTGAATTGGTCACATGCGCCGTTGATGGCAATTCAACACCTATAGACGAGCCAATTCCACCATTGAGTTGGCCCCCGGAACTTGATAACACATCGGGCGAAGAAGATAGTCTTCTGAGTATCGGAGCTGCCAGTATATCGATGATGAATAAATCCGGTGAGCTTATTATTTTATAAACATTATCAATTACCCTCAAGGACAAGGATAGCTTGTTGACTCTCGAAATTTTCAGGTGCCGGTTCAACATCGAACAACACTTACGTCATAGACTCAACGGAACGTCGAAACAACGCTTTGCTCATACTTAAATATATGTGTGAGAATTTGAGCCTAGCTCCGCACTTGAAAGAATTACTCACTGCAAGGTGAGAATATAGTCGATGCAAAAGCAAAAATTGATCATCACGAAAGCGTTGAAAATTTATTAATGCGATTATTTCTTTATTTCTTCAGAGACGCTCAGGGACAAACTCCCCTGATGCTCGCAGTTTCTGTTCGCGCCTATCACGCGGCTCTCATTCTCTTGGATACCATACAACGCGTCGGGCGTGATGGAAAGGACTGTTCCGCGATGATTCTTCCATCTGACGCAAGTCCAGATTTATCACCGCTATTCGTTACTTGCTGCAACGACACTTGCAGCTTCACATGGACCGGTGCTGAACACATTAATCAAGATATATTCGAGTGTCGTACGTGCGGCCTTACAGGATCTCTCTGCTGTTGTACCGAGTGCGCACGCGTGTGCCATCGGGGTCACGACTGCAAGCTGAAAAAGACATCGCCAACGGCTTACTGCGATTGCTGGGAAAAGTGCAAGTGCCGCGCTTTGATAGCAGGGCATCAAGGCGCTCGTTACGATTTACTCTGTCGTCTCGTCACGAACACAGATCTTGCGACGAAAATTAATTCACGGCAAGTATTGTCTAAGCTTGCATATTTTTCTATTAACTCGATTTTCTATTAACGAATTCTTTTGTATAACTTGTTAATATTTTTTTTACAGAGGCGAGAGCATACTTCTGTTTCTCGTACAGACCGTAGGAAGACAATCCGTGGAACAGCGACAATTCCGATCAACACCTCGCCAACGTTCGACCTCTGCGAGCCGTAAAACTCCATCGTCCGACGGTATCGTCGCCGAAGTCGATATGCCCGATCACGATCTTGAACCACCACGTTTCAGTCGACGCGCACTCGAGCGATTGCTGAATGACTGGCCCGCTGTGCAATGCATGATCATGTCGGGTGTCATCGAGAACGGAAACGATCAGTTGTTCGGTGATCAAGGACAATCTTATCGTCAGAGTGGCACAGCTTTGCTGGACAAATTTACGCACTCTTTGCTGGTCAAATGCAGCTCAGAGGTAACTGGCTCTTTTCATTTTTGGACATTACAGCGACTCGTTTACAAGGATTCTATGTTAACTTGTATATCATTCCCACAGATGCTAGATACTTTGCTCACAACATTAATCCGGGAGCTACAAAACGAGTCCATTCCCGGTCGTCAAGAAGAAGCAAACAACGTAGCGCGTCGCTTTGTACGTTCCGTCGCTAGAATATTCGTCATTTTCACTATCGAGATGGCGCCTAACACCGCCAAGAGAAGGAGGTATGCAAACGTTCGTAGGATCGATCCTACGCAATTTTCACAGCAGTTCCGATCCCACGATTGAACGAAAAAATTGCCTAGGTTCGATCCTACTTAATAGAAGTACTTAACTCAAGGAGTAAGGACAATTTACGAAGAAATTAAAGAAGCTTTAACACTCTTCACAGCGCCAGTCAAGCTTCACAACCGTTGATCAAGTGCCGTCGAGTTTTTCAAGCACTAATTAAACTCGCGGTTGAGGAATTATGCGAAACAGCGGATTCGCTTATAGCACCAGTGACATTAGGAGTTGCTCGACCTACAGCACCATTTACACTTACAAGTTCGGCGACGGAAGTTATAAACGGCTCGGAAGAACTGTTCTCCATCGAACCTTTGATACCACACAGCGGTGTGAGTCCGCAGAGTCTCGAAGCTGGTCTTCAACCGCAACAGGGCAACAACAATATCGTTATCGCTCGTGACGCAACTGCCATGGATGAAACTGAAGGTGGCGAGGAGGTGCCGATGGATATGGACGGTGATATAAGCGAGCACGAAGAATCCGGTGTGGGTGGTCTTGCAGCGAATCATCTGGTCGGCGAACCAGATGGCGCTCCTGGCATTCCAGGGGATGATGGACCTGCTGGAGACGGCGAGTCCGATACAGAACTTGATCTTCTCGCTGAGGCTGAGACCGAATCCGATTCCGATGACAATCACAGCAATCAGGATGCTGCATCGGCTCAACGTAGCGTACAGACTGGAGCTACCGCAGGCTCGGACGGTGGTATGGGCTCGATTCTTCTTTTCCCCGAGGACGAGTCGGGTGAATCGAGTCAACAAGAGGACGACGATAGCGAAGCAGGTGAAACCGACGAGCAGGATAACGAAGAGTTTCAGATTGGTGACGAACAATTGGAACGCAGAAGGTATCTAGAACTCCCGAACACAAATACAACGAGCGACTTTCCATGAATCTCGTTTGTAAACGTAAATTAATCGTCTCGCCATGTAACAGCGACATTTTTAGTAAATAGATTCGTTCTAATTCGTTCTAGTGGCTCGTCGGGGCATTTGCACCGCAATAATCTTGCCCCAGTATCGATGCAATGGGCTATAAGAAATCGCGAGGCGAGCACGCGCACATCAGGCTTGCGCGTCACAGGTGGCAATAATCTCGTGTTTATCGATTCTTCATCACTGAGACGCTCGACCGCGACCTCGGCAGTCGCTGCGGCACAAGAACCCATCACCATGGGAACTACCGCCAGCTGCTTGGCGCGTGCTTTTGGAATTGTGATACGACAAATTGCAGATTTGTTGACGATGATGCATGATTATAAGACTCATGCCCCCAATCTGCCGAGACTCATGGAGATCACTTATCAGGATGCTATAAGCTTGCAGGTATGTTACCAAAATATCCGATTTACATCAATTTTACAATAATGTAGCAAAAATTGATTATTTTAAAATATCACAATTCTTTCTTGTCAGATGTATCTCGAGGGACATTTGAAACCCACTTGGGACTGGTTATTAACCGTCATGGATGCCACGGAGGCTCAGTTGAGATTCGGAGTTTCACTGACTCGAAGCGCAGATCCTACACATCCTGAACATCCGCTGAACAACGCTCCATCATTGTCTGGAGGAAATTTCACAGGTCTACTAAGCTCGGCCGCCCTGTCGCTTACACTTCAGGGTAACGCAGGTCGGAATCAACGCAGTGGTATCACTGCAACCTCCAATATCTCCACGACACAAGGTTCAACGCGACTCACCGTTGGTTTTACAGGCGTTGGCGAGCCACCCAGGAGCAGTAGAGAACGCGAAGGTTTGTCGAAACGATAATACGTACCTCGTTAACCCTTTGAGACCTGAGTACTTTCAAGCTTATGTGGTCCGCAGACGCATAGGCTGACGCATATATGCGTCCTTAGAGCTTAAAGGGTTAAATCTCATCTTAATCTCATCTCAGCTCAATAACAGTTTTGTAGAGATACACAGCGAACCAGAAACAATATTTTAATCGTACATTTTCATGTCCTATAGGTGGCGACGCACACTCAGCAAGACGTGAGTTCTTGTCTTATTGTCTCTCGCTCATGCGAGCTCACAACGGTGAACATCGCGACAGCTTGCCCGTTCTTGATGTATCGGCACTTCGTCACGTCGCCTATGTCTTCGACGCTTTGGTTTATTATATGCGATCATTGTCCGAGCCATTGTCATCGCGAAACGAGACACAGAAAGAGGCTGCCTCGTACTCAACTTGGAACGATCAAGACGAAAACGATAACGAAGAAGTCGAGGAGGACAATTTGCCAGCTGCGAATGCTATGGAAACAGATTCTGTGGATTATCCGGATTTGCTGCAAGTACCAGTCTGTGGTACAGGAAATAATGGCAACTCGACCGGAAAAGGAAGGAAACATCCGTTTTTGCAACGATCCGATTCGACCCTCTGTCTTGGTTGTCCACCGCTTGATCCATTTGATACTGTGATGAGCGAGGCACTTCCATTAGCCGATCAGCCGCATTTATTGCAGCCTCACTCGAGACGCGAGGATCTATTCGGTGTACCCAGACAACCGATCGCTGGCTCAAGCTCAGCTGGCACAAATCACAATCCGCTGGAAGGGTTACCGACGAGACTGAGTCTCTCGGCTCGAAGTGCCGACAACGCGACCATTACAGTTACACCGACTTTCAGTCAAGTTATCCAGGGACCTGGTGGCAGTTCTTCATCTTCGGAAAATCGAAGGAGTTCGGTGTCAGCGGGAGAGCCCGGAACTAGCAAATATGTGGTGAGTTTATTATTCTACGAATGATACGTTTGTTGGAATTTTTCTTACATTCTCAATGTCTTCAATTTATTTCATTACAGGAAAAACCAAAATTATTCAATCAAGCAAATGATAATCAACCACCCGTCGTTACCGAGCAGATCGACAGAGCTCCGATAATCGTATCGCCCAGCAGCCAGGCCGAACCATCGGGGAGTAACAAAGGCAAAGAGATTTGTAAGACTGGAAGAAGCGTCATAGTCAGAGCGGGAACTGTATCGGTGAGTTAGTTATTCAGCGTGGCGATCGTGTATGCTGCAGTTAATTTTAAATCCGACTTGAGCTCAATGATGAATAATTTTTCAGGAAGCAAACTCTAATAAAGTTGGAGCTCCCGAAGTACTCGTTGTACCTACAGTTGAAGCTCAGAGCGGTGCCGAAGAAGTAGATCCGGCTGCAACTAGTCACGAGATATCGGCTCACGAGACAGTCGAGACGAGCCCCGTCGAATCGGCCAGGGCAGTTTCATCCATCGGAACTAATATATCACACAACATTTTGCTAGGTCGTTGGAGACTCTCGCTCGATCTTTTCGGCCGAGTTTTTATGGAAGACGTTGGCCTCGAGGCCGGCTCGGTCGTTTCTGAACTCGGCGGATTTCCCGTGAAGGAAGCAAAATTCCGCAGGGACATGGAGAAATTAAGGAATTCTCAGCAAAAGGACATAACACTGTCAAAAGTGAGTGAAAGTTCGAAGCTCTTCTTAACATATTCGAGCTTGAATGATACAAACGTTCATTTCTTTTCGTAGGTCGATCGCGACAGAACGCAACTGCTGGTACAGACGATGAAGGAATTGAACACACAGTACAATGTTTACAATCGGAGACCATCCAATACTCCACCACTGGCTGTCAATCGGATTAAAGTTACTTTCAAAGACGAACCTGGCGAAGGTTCGGGGGTTGCCAGGAGTTTTTATACCGCGATCGCAGAAGTACGTTGACAGAATTGGAATGCAAAGTGTGAATATCCTTGTGAATAGTTCTAAAAATATCGACTTACTATATTTTGTTTCCAGGCATTACTTGCGAACGACAAACTACCAAATCTCGAAGCGGCACAAGTTGGAACAAAGTATTCTCAATACAACGGTTTGCAAAAGCTCAAGAGTCGGGATCGTGATCTACGACGACAGGTAAGATCAAGAAGACGCTTGTTTTTCATGAAGTTCATAAATTCATTGTTCTTCTTCTTTTGTTCGTGAAGAATCCACGTTCATCCGGAAAATACAGGGAGATGCGACGGCTATCGTTCGAAGCACGTTCGTTCTATCCATCAAGCTCAGTCGAAGGTGCGAGTGGTTCAGGCACAGGTGGCTCTTCATCGAGCAGTCATCCACTTCCGGTTGGCCACATGAGTAACGATCATCTAACGAGTCATCAACAACATCTCGGCGACAGATTATTCCCAAAGGTGCATGCATTACGACCGACAGTAGCTGAAAAAATAACGGGAATGATCTTGGAGCTCGCGCCGTCGCAGATACTGATGCTTCTCGCATCCGAGGAAGCTCTTCAGGAGAAAATCGATGAAGCTTACGAACTCATTCAACGTCACTGCCACGATTTGGCGAGCGAGGCGCTGCTCGACCTCGACGTTTTCAGTCTCACCGAACGATGCGGCGCAAACAAGAAAAAAATGGACAACAGCATCCTGGACGATACGGAGGACAATGCGCCGTTGTTCTATTCACCGGGGAAACGCGGCTTTTACACACCTCGACAGGGAAGATGCAGCTACGAGCGCCTCAATGCATTCAGAAACGTTGGCAGGCTGATAGGTCTTTGCCTCTTGCAGAACGAACTTTGTCCGATATTTTTAAATCGTCACGTCATCAAGTACATACTAGCGAGACCGATACGCTTTCACGATCTAGCTTTCTTCGATTCGGTCATATACGAGAGTCTGCGACAGCTCGTTATCGACGCCGAGACCAAGGATACCAACAGTTTGTTCTCCACACTGGATCTCACATTCAGGTATTGACTTTTATTACAAACTCGACCTTGTACTTTTAACAATGTTACCATTGAACTTTCTATAACTTATTTCTCTTTTTTCTTTTTCCCTACACTTATAGTATTGACCTGTGTCCCGAAGAAGGCGGTGGCTCGATCGAATTAGTACCGAATGGTCGTGACATGGAGGTCACTGGCAGCAATGTTTACGATTACGTGCGAAAGTACGCCGAGGTACGCATGATTAAGGTACAAGAGAAGGCTCTTGAGGCGATGCGAGAAGGCGTATTCGACGTGCTTCCCGAGGGTGCTCTTGACGGCCTAACTTCGGAAGATCTGAGGCTTCTTTTGAACGGTGTTGGCGATATCAATGTCTCCGTACTCATATCGTACACATCGTTCAACGACGAGTCGGGCGAGTCCACGGACAGACTCTCCAAGTTCAAACGATGGCTATGGTCCATTGTTGAGAAAATGTCACACGTGGAACGACAGGATTTGGTAAGTTTGCTCGTGATCGTTGGAACATGCTCAACAAAGTGAAGTACCAATTGTTTGGAAAATTTATATCTGACTTTTTTTCTATTCGATCGTAGGTCTACTTCTGGACGGGTTCACCGGCACTGCCAGCCAGCGAAGATGGATTCCAACCGATGCCAACAGTGACAATTCGACCTGCTGATGACGCCCATCTACCAACCGCGAACACATGTATCTCACGCCTATACGTTCCACTGTACAGCTCGCGTCACGTGCTTCGTCACAAACTTCTGCTTGCTATAAAAACGAAGAACTTTGGGTTCGTATGAATTCCATCATCTACGGCGCGAATGTCGCGGTTTCCTGTGTACCGCGCGTGGCTTTTGCCGATTATTCATAATGGTATAAGAAAAAACAAGCAAACAAAAAAAAAGAAAATAAAGTTATACGTTGTTATTTTTCTTTCTCTTCCTAGAAAAAAATTTATAACATTTATAAATTTATAAGGTGTAATTATGAATTATCATTTCTCTTATTATGAAGTGGTCTTCATTGTAATAAGGATTTATGTTAACGTGTCATATTTAGCCTTTATATAGTGACCCGAATAAAACTTTGTCAAAAATAACGAGACGCGGTCACGGATTGTGTGCTTTCTTATCACTTTCGTCCGTTTAGTTCTATAATGGAAAAAAAAAGAAACAGAAAAAATAAGAGACGAAAAGATAATGAAAAAAATATGGATTATGTATCTCAGACATTTTTTTTTTCCTATTAAATGTGCGGACCACGTCCGGGTATTTCGCATCTAGATAATAAAGAGCTAAATGATCGAAGTATGACTTGTATGTATCTGTCTATTTCTCTTCGTGTATACGTAATTTACTATACACATACGCACCCACGCACGCATATATAATCAGGATAATGGCTGTATGTATATACGTATATATACAGGGTGAATTTCATAAGGTGGCTCAAACTTTATTTTGAGGTAGATGGGATCATTACAAACAAAAGTTGCAAATATACATTGGGGATATTGTTAATAGTTTACGAGATATAAACGTTTTAAATTTAATCCAATCAGAGCGCTGGACCCGCCCACTCCCCGCCCTAGTAGCCAATGCCCGAGAAATAAAAATGTCTGGGAATAATATAATAAATAAAATTGACTGCTCTGAATTTTGCAACTCTAAATGTAACGTCCTATACTGTACTATCTCTACGTCTAGGGCGGGAGTGGGCGAGGCCAACGCTTCTCGGCGCGCTCTGATTGGACCAACTTTAAACATCGATATCTCGTAAACTATTAAAAATATCCCCAATGTATATTTGCAACATTTGTTTGTAATGATCCCATCGACCTTAAAACAAAGTCTGTTGCACCTTAAGCAATTCACCCTGTATATACACATATGTATAACCCGGCCAAGCCTCCATCATCCCGTAGATATAATAATCTCACCGAGGATTAGAAAAGCAGTGACGCAGATATGTACAATCAAAAAATTTACTTTATTAGGCATGTACCAGATTTAAAATAAGACGTTGACAGGAAATTGTAGATTTTTTACAAGTACATCAGTAGCGAAATAACACGTTTTGTTTTTTTTTCTTCTTTTTTTTTTTTAGTACTGACTTGTCGTACTTACACGTTACGCACCACCTTTAAAGAAACAGTACTGCACCGTGAGTGTCGAACAGCGTATTGTGTGATTTTTATTTGATAAAAAAAAAAAAAAAAAAACAGTATCCGACGGTGTAGGCTGAGATTGAAGAAATTCACAAATAAAACGAAGGAACGGAATGACATTGTACGGTGTCGAAGTTGTTAGTGTTATTTTTGTTTTTTTCTTCTTTTTCAATTTCGATGCGGAACCATTTTGTCGAGAAATTCGGATTGATCGAGACTTTCACATTGCCTCGAATTGATAATTACGTCACATAATAATTTACGGCTTCACAGCTATCATTCCTGATCGAATATGGAACGAGACGTGTAGTTGGTAAAATAAGCTATAGCGGTCTAGCTGCCTATGCGTATAATTACATATTCGTTTTTTTTTTCTTTTTTTCTTTCGTTAACACATCGAAGGGAATTTAATTTTACGGAATAAAAAGAGAACAATATTGATTCCGTTACTCTGTCTGCTGTTTTAGTGGTCATGGCATGCACTCACAAAACGTCCCTGTCCCCTGTCGGGTTTTGCAACGAGATTACACACTTCCCTCAAGAGACAAAACGAAACGAAAATAACAAAAAAAAGAAACGAAATAATAAAAAAAAAAACATTGCGCCACAATGAAAAGAAATAATCGAATTTACAGCATTAAATATATCATTCCTAAACGATAAACTGAAATAGTAAAAAATAATCTATTATCTTTAATTTACTTAAAAAAACGTTGGTTTCTTCTAATACTAATATGTATAATATAATAAATCTCATTATTTATAAATTTCTAAAAATCGTAAAGTTATATACAATAATTATATTATCCATTATGTACTTGACGAAGTATTTTTTTTGTTTGTTTGTTTTTTTTGATAGAAACTTATTTACAACAGGGTTAGCTACTGACCGCTTCCTGAATTGTTTTGGGATAATTTGGTTGTCGACTGGCTCAACTGTGCCAGGGTCTCGGGGGTCGCGTGTGCTTTGAGAATCGAATTTTCCGCTTCCAACTGATTTATACGATCCATTAGTTCAGCTATTTTCTCCTTCAGCACTTCGACCTCCTCACGTACGGCGAACATCAGATGACTCTTCACCAAGTCCTGGTTGTGAGAGAAAAGAAAATGAAAAGAATGAGATAAATGGAACAAAAGAGGGTTAGCAGAGATTTCGTTGGAAATATGACAATGAGATAACGACCCAACGTTAAATAATAATCCTCCGGTACTCACCATAGCTTGTTCAATCTTATTATCGATCGCCACGGCACTTGTCCCCGACATACTGCAATGCAAATAGAAATCGTATGATTAACGGAATGACGTATCCTCGGTGGGAAATAAAAGTACTCCTAGCGTGTCCAACAACGAGATTGTATCAAATTGAATTGTATGAAAAGAAAAAGAGGAATGTAATCACACCTTTCATTGTCTTCGAGCGCGTGATGGTCATCGTTGCTCTGTGTTACTTCGGCGAGAGATTCGAGAAGGGTTGCATCCGCGGATTGTGCAGAGGCCGATGCAGTTACGTGTCCACCAACGGAGTCCTGCTCCGTTTCCGGTTGATGAAAATTCATAGTGGCCTGCTGCATACTTCCGCCTCCACCACCGCCACTAGCTCCAACGACGTTCTGACAACTTGCAGGTACTTGATTCATCTGTACCTGTGTATTACTACCGCTCGTCTGTGGCTGCATCTGACCCGTTGGCATTACTTGGGCCTGTACCGGTGCACCCTGACCATGAATAGCGGTATTTGTCTGTTGAGCACTCGACTGAGGAACTTTGTGGATATTTTGGATGCCCTGCATTCCTTGCATGGCAGTCATTGGCTCGGAAATTTGGGTCATCTGCTTCTGTGTTGTTAACGACTGTTGCTGTTGAGATTGTTGCGAAGGATGTTGCTGTTGCGGCTGCTGCTGAGACTGATGCTGGGGAACGAGAATATTAGTAGGCTGTGATGTAGATCCGGAACTTTGTTGAACCGAGGATTGTTGACAAACATTTTGTCCCGGCAATGACTGATTCTGTGTGCCCACTGTCACGTACGTATCCTCCTTCGTATGGCTTATATTTTGTTGTGGCGTCACATTGTTATTATTAGTCTGTGTAATAATAGGAATAGACCCTTGCGGCATACTCTGCGGTTGTCCCAAATTATTGGGATGGGTGGGCTGAAGATTCGAGGGCAAAGTTGCGCCTTGTTGTCCACTGGCTTGCTGCTGCTGTTGCTGCTGTTGCTGCTGCTGTTGTTGCGATGCTAATTGTTGTTGCTGCTGCTGCTGCTGCTGTTGCTGTTGCTGGGTAGAAGATTGGAAGTATTGGGGTATCTGTTGGGTGGGCACTTGTGCCTGTGACTGTAATTGATTCGCGTTGTGCTGTTGTTGTTGCTGAACGTTCTGTGGCATGGAATTACCAACGGCAAAACCAGTACCGGGATTGTTTGTGACCCCGATCGACGTGTGGACATCCTGATGCGGTACATGTCCATTCATATCAATGGACATACCCTTGTCGTCATTAACAGCGCTACTTTGCTTGGACGTCTCGACAACGATACCACTATCCGTAACGCCGTACGATATACAAACTTCGTTTGGATCCGATACTTTTGGAGTGCTTATGGCGCTCGACTGATTTACCGAGGTATGATCCAGATAATCCATGCAAGTCCATCTCCCCCTTTTGAATGGCTCCGTGCTCTCGATCTTCACGACTTTGAATCTCTCGTTTCTACCGTGCGAATGTACCTCCCTTATGTCCGTATCTTGTTTAGCGTTGCTCGACAGCAAATTAATGATATTATTGTCGGTGACTGAAGTTATGTCCAACGTGTTGATATTACTGTCGTTTGTCGAGTTACTCACATTACCGCCCTCCGATGGAACTATCGCAAGCCCGTACTGCGAACTGGTGGGTATAACAGGCGCTGTACTGAGCGCCGAATTGCTCGCATTGAAGAATACATCCTCCTTTGAGAAAGTATCCTCGGAATAACTCGGCGTCTCGACATCGAGATCCGTGACTCGTGAATGCTCCACCGAATTGTCCTCGGTGTGGGACTCATCGAGATCGTCGTTCGAATCGTCACCGGCATCGTTGCTCATACGAGAACCTACCGTTACACTCGTTATCTGAAACGACGACGTCTTTTTTCTGCACTGATTATTCGGCGTTGAATTAATAACCGGGCCCGATAGACCCAACGTCTGATGACTTCTGTCCAGCTGTTCGCCCAGTCTTATCGTTTCCGATGTCGTACGATGTACTGGATTCGTAATTTTTCTACTTCCGTCCAACTGCTTGTGCGATTTTCTGTGCACATTATCGGCCATAATTGAACGGAACTTACCATTCGTTAGTCACGACGACGTACTCTGCTTCTACTTTGGTTCCTCTCGTTACGTTTATTAAGAGCGACATCGCCGATGAATTTTGTTTCTTTCACGGCTCGTGGTGAGGGCGGGGTGGGGAGGGGAAGGGGAGAGGGGGATTACGTGCGAACACCGGGACTTTGGCGACGACGATATTAAAAAAAAAAAAAAAAAAAAAAAAAAACAACAAAAAACAAAAAAAATCAACAACTTTTCGTAAAAAGTCGCAGTCAACGTGTAATCTCGTTGCTCGCGAAGAATCCACGAAATATCGTCATTTTAAAATGTCACGATGCTGTTGACAGTTCACCATTTCATCGAAAACCCACGGGGGTTTTTTTTTTTCTTCTTTTTTTTTTTTTCTTTGCTTCGCTCGAACTTACGAAGCACAAGCACACAAATTCGCAGCACAACCGATCGATTTCGGTTTATTCTTCGCGAACACGTAATCCCTTATCCTCTGTGCCACCTCCTACGAATCTTTTGTCACGCTTTAACGCGATCCATCTGATATCACAGCTTCACCGTTACCGTTTCGATGCAATTTCCATCGTCCATGTCTATCTTCTCTCTCCTCTCTCTCTCTCTCTCTCTCTCTCTCTACGCTCCTCGGGCAATATACTTATAAGCAGGTGAGCAGTTTAAAAATGGCTGCCAATTCATCCGCAAAAACGCCATGAAACTGTTAAATTCGAGATAGCAAGACTCGTTTCACGAAACGTCGGTTTATTTGATGCATGCGATGTAGACGGGATGTCAGAACGAAAAATTGCTCGGAGCGCCACGCCTCGCGTGTACGAGTCAACGTTCGGACAACCAATGTCGGATATATAATAGAAAGTTAAAAACTATGGTTGTGTCCAGTCGAGGTACGTACGAGAGACTCCTTTAGTAACAAAATGTCGACTTTGGAAGATTGAGCATTTTTAATCGAACGATTATCTTGGTCCATGCTTGATTTATGGCCTAGGGGAAAATTATAATGGAACGGTGAGAAAACACCTCTGTGAAGGTAGCGCAATAATTTTATGTTTTTATAATATTTTATTTATTCAAGCATTTGAGAAGCGCCTGGTATTGTTCAATAACATAATATGATAATTCAGGGAGACTAGAGTAAAGGAGTGCGAACGCTTATGGCGAAATCGTCCCAAACATGACCGAAAAAGCGAGGAAAGATGTTAGTTCGAATTGAGCCACGATGAGCGCTCTCGTCGCTGAGAGCTAACTGTGAAGTGTGGCGTTGGTGATGAAATGAAGTGAGCGGGATATAAACCCCGGCGAAATATGACATCTGTCATTTTATCGGGCGCATAAACAATTTTTTGTCGAGTATTTTATGAAATTTAAGGTTGAAAGGCGACGAAGAAACAAACAAAAAAAGTGCAGTGAAAGTGATAGTATAACAAGCAGGTAAAAAGAAAAGATTAAATGTTAATTGAATTGGAGTTGTGATGACAAAATATCGGTGATCCCGAAATTAGCGTATATTCTTTATTTACCGTAAGTTCTTTTTTTTGTGAAAGCGTTTGTCCGTTTTTCAATTGTTGTTTACTTGAGCTGTGCAACGAGTTAAATTTCACCAGAGATTGTTCGAAATGCTATTCTATAGTAATGTATATAAAAAAAGAAAATATTCAGACTTTCAGTAACAAAACTTTCAGTAACTAACATATTTATTTACTTTTATAAAAATTTGTCTACAATTTATCAAATAAAAATTTGAACAAACGCATCGCAACATCACTTATCAATACTATAAGCTGCGTTAATCGGACAAAATGTACGACAAATGGCAGATAAACGATTCAAAATCACCGCGCTTGACGGTCCTCAGCAGAAGTGGTGCCACCAGGCGGTGGCAATTAGCGAATGTTTCCTCGGTTTTTCCGACCATTTTTCTAACATTGCGTTCGCACTCCTTTACTCTAGTCTTCCTGTGATAATTGATGGTATTTGCTGGAAATTCACTATATATTTTTCTGTAAAATATTGTAACTGACCCGCATAGCCCTACTCTTTTTTTAAGCGACTCGTATTACCCTTCATTACCAGAAAATAGTCTGAGACAATTTACTTGTCACAACTTATCCAACACTCATAATTAACAATCAACAACTAAACAATTATTTGACACGTAATACAAATATTTTCTCTTATTTATTCAATACCGCAGTCGGTAACCAGGAATCTGTTTTGCAACGTAATTTTATGTTCAAGACGATGGCGCCATCTGTAGTCTCAACGTCGAACCGTCGAATCAACTCTAAGCCCTCTCATGGTAACGATAATGATCCGTTCTCAAAATAGCTCATGCTTCTTGTTACCGACCAGCGATGCGATACTGGACAAAGAACACTTTGAGCTTATCATATTTGATTAGGATAAATTGATACAGGATAAAACTCGTTATACTTTTAAACGTAATTTTTTATTCAGGCTATGTACAACACATACGTACAATACGTGACCCTCGCTTAGAGAATATACAGTAATATATACCCTCGTTTTGAAATGCGACAAACTATATAATACTGTCTCGGCGTAAGCTCGGGCTTAAGGTTCTCGTTATATTTCACCCGAGGGAAATAGGTGTCCGTGTGTCTCCTTTGTTGTTCTCTCGGGTGCTCTTGCGCCTCTCCCCATCGCGCATGCGCATGTTTGTCTCTATAGTATTTGTACGGGCACGAAGAAAAAATTAGGCTCTCGCAAAAGTTTTCATGTACGTGTTGGGTGCGTGTGATATGTTACAAATTTTTTGTTTTTTTTTCTTCTTTGTTTTCTTTTGTTAGGAACGTTCTTCGCGTTTTGTAATAACACGAGCGATGTTAAGGGGGAGCGCGGCAAAATTACACAAAAAGAAAATGCTGTCCCCGCATCAGTCACCCTAATAAGATCACTCTCACTCTCTCGTTCTATTTCATCTTCACCGCGAACGACCAGCCTCATTATCTTTCTCGCACGCTTTCACCTCCTCCAACTTTCGAATCGATATATTGATTAGACAGTTATCGAAAAATTACACCGATATAGACGAGTGCCGTCTGTGAACAGAGATTCCGATATCGCAGGTTAACGAGTGCCAGAGTAAAGAACTACCGTGTTGAGGTTATGTTGTCGCGGACAAGAAACCATTTGCAGGAACGTAAAACAAAAGTGAATGAAAATAACGTGCTTTCGTGAAAACGAAGTGATTTCGATGTGCGTAATGTTTCATTCGAGCGATACAAAGGTAATAATTTCTCGATGGTGAACGAAACGTCAATATGGATGGAAAAAAAATTTTGAGGTTAAACGTAATAGTTGTACTCTGGCCTTCGACGATTAAACGGTTCAAGACGCAATAAACTTGCACTCTTGCATTCAACTGGCGTTCGATTTAACTTTTGTAGTTTTATCTCCATTTGTTTGTTCGTTTTTATTTTATTTTACTTTTTTTTTTTTTTTTTCATTCTTCTTCACCAAACGAAGCACGAAAAGTGAATGTCTAATATTTATTGTGGGGTATGGCTTACACTTTTAAAAGGACATTGAAAAATCGCATATGCTATATAATATATTTGCTTACTACGGATGCACGTGTCACATTCGCCTCCTATGTACACTTTTCACTTATCTCTTCCACATTTGACCTCGATTTTCTTTTAACGCCCCTTGTCTGTCGTATCTTGTTTTTAAATTTTCATTTAATTCTTGCATTTTTTTTGTCACGCAGGTGTCCCTCGTATCGTTGTTGGGAAACAAACGAAAGAGCATTTCGACGTCTCGTGGGTGATTTCGTCGCTCTCGTATATCGAACGAAAAGGAACATACGTTACGCTTAAGAGCTCACACAAATATTGGAATAATTATTATTCGCCAACGTACCAGGAAACGAGAATACAAAGGAAAAATGAATCAATGACAGAATTCATTTCGTTCGAGACCGACCGAGCAAGGAAAACTTTGCTGACCATCTCTTCGTTTACCTCGATACTTATTCTTTATTCGATTAATTAGAAGTATCCATGCGATCTTATTATATTTATTTTGTCTCTTTGTCGGAGTTTTCTTTTTTTTTTCTTTCTTTTCATCCATATATATATGTATATTTTTTATGTATACTTTCTTGGACATGTCTTGGACGCATCTACGCGATATCAATATCAAACGTAATGATACAAAAAGAGAAAGGAAAAACGAACCGGTTCGTTAGTTGATAAAAATAGCCAATCTGAATCGTGAGATATCGATGAACATAAAATTAATTAATCGGGAGTAGATTTTTCGACGGTCATCGGAGACGCGCAATGTCCAGGTTTTTTGGCGCTCGATTCTCGCCGTACGTCCTTTTGCTTTCGTCGATAACTTTTTTGTCTTCTCTCTCTTTGTCTATCTCTTTGTCTCTGTCGCTCCAGTTCGGGAAACGTCGAGTGTTTATGCGCGATTACCGCACAAAAATATCCTAAGCCCGGTAGCGTCGATGGGTTTTTGGCATTGCGATTTTTGGTAATTTTTCTTTTTTTGTTTTGTTTCAGATCTCGTTCGTTATGTTTCTTCATCAATTTAACGAATCGTTCATCGCGCATTGTCCAAATTCATCTATAATCCCGGACCAGGTCTAAAATTATGTCTGATATTGAAGCATCGGTGCGGCGAGATTCGGATGATGCGCTGTGTTCATCCTCAGCGCAGAGATACTCTTGTTGTACCATTCGTCCTCGGCCGACATACCTAAATCAAAATAATGAAAGAATTCATTGTTGACATCGTATTCGATAAAAAACATTTGTGCTCAATTGAAATATATTGGTCAAGGTGTTATCACCTCGGACGTGAAACCTTGCGAAAGGATAAAAAAGCCCGATGTTCTATTCAGCTTCAGTACACACTTGTATTGTTCGGATCATACTGACCGGACGTGATAAAATCAATGAAAAACTCCGCTGTACGAATGATTGAAATTTGCATTAAAATCTTTTAATTAATATTTGGGGCATTGACAAAATTGACATTGATTCACAGAATAACTGTCATATCGATAAACTAGCCAGTATGATAAAAAAATAAATTGTCGATAATTTTATAAAAATTGGAACAAAACAAGACTCGTATTAGTTTTAACAATTCTTTACATCTCCTATTTCTTTTTCATCGTTGTAAATCATGTAAATTATTATTCGTCATAAAAACAAATTACAAATTATTTTTATTGCCGATTGATGGTAAATAGTATTTCAAGCTAATTGCTCCCTCGATAATTGATCGATATCCGGTAATCGCGCGGTTTGTTTATCCGATAACTTCTTTTCGTATAAGAATTATCAGCCGATATCGAAGATTCGATTTTCCGGTACATTGTGAATTATTTGAAAACCGGCGGGAAGACGGATATAATAAACGGTAAGTCGACAGTGATTCGTCAAACGAAGCGCAAAGTTGAGTTTAATGAAACAATCTAACGTCGTTATTAAAACGTCGAAGCTCACGACGTAAATCCGTCGGGGAAATTCCGGAAAGTTTTCGAAGCGCGCGATAGAGGGAGAACATCGTTCTCGAACCGGCTAAGCTTCCCCCCCGCCCCCCCTCCACGTCGGTACGTCGATAGGCAATTCCTTGGAATATTCTTGATTCGATTTAAAAGCGACATGCCATCTCGTGCCGGAAATGATGTAAGACGTTCGCTCGGGAGGAAATGGAACGTCTCCGAGTGGGTGAACGGTGCACGAGACGTGGCGCCATCTATATCTCACGGACCCGAGTCATTTCCGACCGATGTTTTCTTTTTCTGAATTCGCGATACCGACAGTAGGTCAAATACCGACACGAACAAATCGGATGCGAAACGAAACAATTTTGAAAAAACATAAACAAGGACGATCTAGGAACAAAAAAAAACATTCTTGGCATTTCGATTCTTCTAAAAAAAAAAAAAAAACACAATTTGCAAATCGGATAGGAAAAAAAAATAATTTAGAAAAAAAGATGATCGACGAATAAAAAAAACTTAATTCGTGATATTTCGATTAAAAAAACAAAAAAAATGTTTTCACAAGGTAAAAAAAAGAAATTGCAAATAATCGATAGTAAAATTTCGCCAAATTCGAATAAAATCGACAATTTAAACATTTTGATAATTCTTACCCATTGTGTCTTGCCGCATTCCCGTTACCGCCGACATGTTCGACGCCGAATGCGACATTGAGAACGGCTGTGGCATACTCGAGTAAGACGTAGCTCCCATCTAAAAAAGAAAAACAAACAAAAATCAAAATAAATTTTTTATTTCATTTTTTCTCAACCTCGTTTTTTGAAAAAATTTTGTTTTCTTCTTCTCTATTTATATATATTTTTATCAATTTTGATTTTTGATTAACTTTGAAAAAAAAATCAGAATTAATTTTTTTTTCAATTTTTTCTCAAACTCGTTTTTTGAAAAAAATTCTTTTTTTCTTCTTCTCTATTTATATATATTTTTATTAATTTTGATTTTTTATTAACTTTGAAAAAAAAATCAAAATTAATTTTTTTTTCAATTTTTTCTCAAACTCGTTCTTTGAAAAAAAAGTTTGTTTTCTTCTTTTCTATTTATGTATATTTTTATTAATTTTTATTTTTTATTAACTTTGAAAAAAAAATCAAAAATTAATTTTTTTTTTCAATTTTTTCTCAAACTCGTTTTTTGAAAAAAATTTTTTTTTTCTTCTTCTCTATTTATATATACTTTTATTAATTTTGATTTTTTATTAACTTTGAAAAAAAAAATCAAAATTAATTTTTTTTTCAATTTTTTCTCAAACTCGTTTTTTGAAAAAATTTTTTTTTTTCTTCTTCTCTATTTATTTATATTTGTATTAATTTTTTTTATACTTCGACGTATCGAATACGATGCCGAATGAAATTGTGCGCAAAGTATAGCCAGGAGGAAAATGTGTAACACCGGATGAGGAATTGAATTGTTGGATAAATTGGGAACACCACGAGCCTCGGCCATGTATGTATATAGCAAGATTGTACCAAGGGCTTGCGAGAGAATATACGGAAGCATGGTAAAGCATGTAAATACATGTGTGTATGTGTGTGTGTGTTGAGCAGAGAGCTTTCGTCTATACGTGTATGTGTGTGTCCCTGGAAATATTTTTGTCGGTGGCCAGCCGCAGCGCCCTCCGAATTATGGGCTCAATTAAAACCGGTAGGCATTTGGTAATCCGTCCGGCCCAACTAATCACTCGAAATGCAATTTAGCTTCATTGGCCAACGGCGTGTGTGTATGCATGTCTATATATATGTGTGTATATAGATATATAAATATATATATATGTGTATATATATATGTCATAGGTATCCTTCATATATTGGCGTATGTGTAACAAACCGGATGCGAATCAATTTAACATCCTGGTCGCGTGTGTTGGAAAGGCTTAACGGGGAAAATGCAACGAATGTCGTATGATACGGTCCAGGGGTATAATGCGCCTCTCGTTGCACCATTTTGGGTAAAGTGGGCACGATCGTGATGGGGGGACAGGTTTTTCTTTTTTTTTTTAAGGAGAGCGAATGGTTTTATATATGGTTTTGTATTTTTTGTAATTATATTATTATTATTATTATTATTATTGTTATTCGAATTTATATTTATTGTTTTAGGTATAATTTTGTATTTTTGGTGTATAATTATATTGTTATTATTATTGTTCGAGTTTATATTTATTATTTTGATTTGTTTGCAAATTTGATGTTTTTTTTAATTTATTTATATGTATTTTTTGTATTTTTACATTGTTATTATTATTGTTCGATTTTATATTTATTATTTTGAGTTATTTGTAAATTTTATATTTTTATATATTTTCTGTATTTTTCCATTTATTATTTTAGGTAGAATTTGGTATTTTTTTGTATAATTGTATTGTTATTATCATTATTAAATTTTATATTTATTATTTTGATTTGTTTGTAAATTTGATATTTTTATATATTTATATGTATTGTTTTGTATAATTATATTATTATTATTTGACTTTGTATTTATTGTTTTTATTTGTTTGTAAATTTTATATTTTTATATATTTTTTGTATTTTTCCATTTATTTTAGGTAGAATTTTGTATTTTTTTGTATAATTGTATTATTATTATCATTATTCGATTTTATATTTATTATTTTGATTTGTTTGTAAATTTTATGTTTTTATATATTTATAGGTATTTTGTGTATAATTATATTATTATTATTTGATTTTGTATTTATTATTTTGATTTGTTTGTAAATTTTATATTTTTATATATTGTCTGTGTGTTTCCATGCGACAGATTTTTCTTATATATAAAAAATATCTAAGCTCTTGCTATGTCGTATGAAAAGCGATGAAAAAATTAGTAAAAAGTCATAATTAAAAGTTAAAAAAGAACGAATTTGATTTTTTGATTTTCTTACCTGGGGATAACGATTGATGCCGTTTATGCTGTTGTGGGGATGAGCGTAGGGCTGATAACCTCTTCCCGCACCCGGGTAGATATTTCGCATCATCGCCCCCTGACAAGCCGGTATCGGCGTCAATGCCTTCTGCAATTGTTTCTCCTGCTTCCTGTATTTCGCTCTTCTGTTTTGAAACCAGACCTGGGACAATCAAATTCAAAGAAAAAAACGCTTGTCAATTCCATGAACATATCAAAATATAAAAAAAAAATAATGTAAATTCCCGATCCTCGACGTCCTAAAAACAACCCTTAAAAATCTAGAAATTTGGACAAAAATTTAAAAATCTCAAAATCTTTCCTCGACATAAAACTCCATTTTGCATCCCCAAATTTTATTAATTTTTACAAATCATCCTCTCAACAATCCATCAGAATCGTCTTGTAAATAACAGGGATGAGTTTATTATTAATTTTTCCCTAAATTCTCTGCAATCTCTAAAAAAATCTAGAAATTCGTTATAAAACTAAAAAAAATCAAAAAATCTTCCCCCGACACAAAACTCATATTTGCATCCCCAAATTTCATTAATTCGGCAAATCAACCCCTCAACAATCCCTAAGAATTGTCCTGTAAACAATAGGGGTGAGTTTATTATTAATTTTTTCCCTAACATCCTTAAAATGCCTAAAAAACTAAAAATTCCCTATAAAACTAAAAAAATCCAAAATATCTTTCCCTAACACAAAGCTCCATTTTGCATCCCCAAATTTCATTAATTCCTCCAAATCAACCCCTCAACAATCCCTCAGAATCGTCCTATAAACAACAGTGCTGACATTATTATTAATTCCCTCCCCCCTCCAGTAAAAACTGCAGCCACGCGTTTCTCTCGTTCATCGCCATTTTGCGCGACGACTTACGTCCATTTTGTTGACGCTCGTCCCCCTTTAACGACGGAATTGACAGATAAACGAGACGACGAGCCCCCCCCTCCCCCCTCTAGCGCCGATTGAGCAAGCTCGAAGCATCGAGGCGGGTTAAACGAGCGCGGATAAGAAAAGCTCTTTCGTCCTCTCCGGTGTTCGACGATACGCGAAGAGGAGGGGGTGAAGGCGTGGGTGGGGATGACGAGGAAGAGGGGGATGGTATATCGAGCCGGCAAGGGGGCAGTCGTGGATAGCCGCCCACGCGAAGCTCCGTGACGTCACGAGCTGCGCGCTATTGGACGGTTGGAAAGACCGTGACGTCACCGGGATCTCCCTCATTGGTGGACACGTTTTATCGACATTTCCAACGGTCCGCGAGTGGTTGTTACCGTGGGCGTTTCGCGCTATCTCGTCGCTAACATGGCGTTCGTTCATCACCGACGTGCTTGAGGAAAGATAGATAGATAGAGAGAGAGAGAAACTCGAGCTACAATTTTTTTTTTCATCCCTTAAAGAACAATTTTTCCAAAAATCAACAACCAGAAAATTCGCTTTCCAATGTTAACTTCGCTAAATGCGAAATATTTCTGGGATTTATTGTTGTTTCTTGTTGGATTTGATTTTCTTGAAAACGTAAGTAAACGTCGATTTCGAAGAAGAGATGGAAAAGTAAAGCTTGAGACGAGATTATGAGGGAGGGGGTGGGATACAGGGGTTAAAAAGTTGATGGACGGATCGTCCGAGAATTGTACGAGGGAAGCTTTTCGGGAAAGAAAGCTCGATTGCAAAAAGCTCGTCTCGTCTCGCCAGGTAGCTCCTGTGTGTAAGACGGTCGTAGAAGAAGAAGAAGAAGCAAAAGAAGAAGAAGAAGAAGAAGAGAGAAAACCACCCTCCTCGATGCAAGAACTGGAAAGCTAAGAGTTCGTAATTCAATAACCATACTCCAGTGAGGTTCTCCAACCATCCCTTCGACTATCACCCTCTTCTCTCGTACGTTTCTTGGCCGCGAGAAGGCCAAAAGGGTGGCAAAGGAAACGAGGGACTCAGAGGAGGGGTGGGACGAAGAGGGAGGTTTAGGGGTTGAGATCTTCTACGATGCGAATATCTGGGGTGGTTTCTCGTATAGGGAAAGATACTGGAATCCTAAAATGTATCCACGAGAGTCTCGAACATCCAGAGAAAAAGAAGAAAAAATTTCCACCCTTATTTAACAAACTTTCCCAATTTTTATAAAAAGAAGAATGTTTCTTCAAAAAAATGAAACAAATCTTTTATATAATTGTTGTAGGATTTTTGACGAGCTGTTTTTCAAGATAAAAGAACGAAATTGTTAATTGTACGTTTCTTGGTCGCGAGAAGGCCAAAAGGGTGGCGAAGGAAACGAAGGACCCAGAGGAGGGGTGGGACGAAGAGGGAAGTTTAGGGGGTGGTTTCTCGTATAGGGAAAGATACTGGAATCCTAAAATGTATCCACGAGAGTCTCGAACATCCAGAGAAAAAGAAGAAAAAATTTCCACCCTTATTTAACAAACTTTCCCAATTTTTATAAAAAGAAGAATGTTTCTTCAAAAAAATGAAACAAATCTTTTATATAATTGTTGTAGGATTTTTGACGAGCTGTTTTTCAAGATAAAAGTACGAAATTGTTAATTATACGTTTGTTGGTCGCGAGAAGGCCAAAAAGGTGGCGAAGGAAACGAAGGACCCAGAGGAGGGGTGGGACGAAGAGGGAAGTTTAGGGGGTGGTTTCTCGTATAGGGAACGATACGGGAATCCTAAAATGTATCCACGAGACTCTCGAACACCCAGAGAAGAAGAACAAAAAATTTCCACCCTTATTTAACAAACTTTCCCAATTTTTACAAAAAAAAGTACGTTCCTTCAAAAAAATAAAACAAATCTATTATAATTATTGCAAGATTTTTGAAAACCTATTTTCCAAAATAAAACCACGAAATTGTTAATTGTACGACGATCGGGAGTCGGAAAACCGAGCGAGGGTGAAAGAAAGATAGAAAACTTGACTAACTCGATATCGGGAACGCTAGTGGTCTAAGGGTTGGTCTCTCGCCGCTCTTCTTTCTCATCTTAACGTTTTTCTTCTTCTTCGTACACTTTTCCTCCTTTCTTTTCTTTTTTTTGTTCACCAGTCAACCAGCCCTCGTAATGGGATTTCTTGTGCGGTGATTCGAGAATTATTCTCTCACCGGCTATCTCTCCACATCCGAATCGGCCATCTTTTTTTCCTTGTCAATCTTTCCAACCCCCATTCACCACCCCCTCTCTCTGTCTCTCTCTCTCTCATAATTCTTCTCTCTGTTCGAATCGTTTCTTTTCCACCTCTGTAATTAATTTCCTAGATAACTCTACGAAGATAAGTCCCGGCAAGGACCAAGGTCCAAGGGGAAATTCGATTAGAAAACAGCGATAGAAAGAAGGGGGATGATAAGAAAAAAAAACAAGCTTAATTCATCAAACCAAACGTTCGATCTCATCGATCAATCAATTATCCATTCGTTTTCAATTCTCCAACATTCACTAAAACATTTCCCTCCCCTCTTCATCAACGATACAAATTTCCACCCCAAAAACAAAAATTTAAACTTCTTACCAAAACAACGAATCTCGAGTCATCGTCTTTTCCCATTAAATTAAATTTTTACCATTTTTTTTACCATTTTTTTACCATTTACCATTTTTATCATTTTTACCATTTTTTAAACATGTCCCTCCCCTCTTCATCAACGATGCAAATTTCCACCCCAAAAACAAAAATTTAAACTTCTTACCAAAACAACGAATCTCGAGTCGTCGTCTTTTCCCATTAAATTAAATTTTTACCCTCAAAACTCTTGTTCAAAACGAAACAACCTAAATCCCATCGACTACGAAATATTTCGTTGTTCCGGAACTCGTGGAGGGTGTTTCCAGAGCTATCTCGTCACAGCAGTGGCTCGTGTATCATTTTCCACCGGAGAGGAAGAGAAGGGGGGGGGTGGAATTCGAGTCATGGACGAGGGTGAGATATCCATCACAAGGGGAATGCGACTACGAGGCAAGAAGATTGGGGGGGAGGGTAAGAAAAAATTACGAAAGGGGAGGAAGAAACGAAACAGGACGAGGCTGAGGAAGCGACGAGGGGGTTGAGAGGGTGGAAGAAATACGGGAAGAAAAAGGGAAGCCTGAGGCGAGTACGCTGTGCTCGCAGGATTCTCGTTCGAGGCGAAGAGACCGAGAGAGAGAGAGAGAAATGTTTCAGATCTATCTAGGGTGGAGAAAATTCAATTTAAAATGGCGGCTCAGATATAATGGCAGCCCACGGTACATCGTCGCCCACCCTCGTCTCATCTCAACTTTACCGCCCCACGACTCACGCCGAGCGCACTGCTGCCTCGACCTTCTCCTTCTTCTTCGTTCTTTATTTTTTTTTTCTACATTTTTTTTTCTTTCATTCTTTCTCTTTTTTTCTTGCCCTGCTTTTTCTTTCTGTCTACCTCGCATCTCCGACACACACACATACAAGTTCACATACTCGTCCACCCTTTTTTTTCATTCTTCTTCCATTTCCTTCACACTTTGCTTCGTTCTTGCTTTTTTTCTTTTTTTATTGCTCGATGTGTTTTTTTTTGTTGTTTTGTTTTTTTCTCCTTCTTTTCGTTTCTTTCGCTCACACCACGAATTTAATACGTCGTGTATGAACACTCTCTAACATTCGTTTCTTCTACGCGCGTCCATTTTCGCTATCCATTTGTCACTGCGATTGAATTCTGGCTCTTCCAATCGCGTCCTCTTTCTCTTCTCTTCTCGGTTTAGTTTTTCTTCTTTTGTTTTTTACAGTAGCTTCTTCCATTTTTCCTCCTCGTTCTTACGTGATGATTTTTTTTTGTTCTGCGTTTTTGCAGGGAAAGAATTTTTTAAGGAATTTTTATTGTTAAATCGCAGTAACCGAGTGACAAATGTCCAATTCTTCAGATTTTGTAGGAAATAAATTATATATTTTTATGGATTGAGTAAAAATTTTGTGTTTGCAGAAATTTTAAATATTTTCAAGAATTTTTACGGAAATTAACAATAAATTTTCGCGAAATGTAAACATTAATATAATAAGTTGAAAAAAGGGTCGATACGAATGAAAGTGTACGGTGTATATTGAGAAATTTGCGTGTTTGTCTTGAAAATTTGAAAAAGGAAAGTGAAATTTTGCGTGCGTTCATCAGAATTTTTACGATCTCTCTAAATCTGAATTAGTGAAAAATTGACTAATTCAATTAGTAAATGCATGTTCTACTGGTGAAACGGTGATAAACGTACCGTTTCACTGATAGCATAGTAAAAAAATAATAAATTAGGCTTACTAAAGCAAATTAGTAATACGATTGACTATTACTTAGTCGATACAGTTTACTAATTCATTCGTGATATTACACGATCACTAATCAATTAGTACAAGACTCAGCGATCGACCACTCACACTCTCTAAATCTGAGTTAGTGAAAAATTGACTAATTTAATTAGTAAATGCATGTTCTACTGGTGAGTTAGTGATAAACGCACCGTTTCATTGATAGAATAGTAAACAAAATAGTAAATTAAGTTTACTAAAGCAAATTAGTAATACGATTGACTATTATTTTGTCGATACAGTTTACTAATTCATTAGTGATATTACACGATCACTAATCAATTAGTACAGGACTCGGTGATCGATCAATCACACTCTCTAAATCTGAATTAGTGAAAAATTGACTAATTTAATTAGTAAATGCATGTTTTACTGGTGAGTTAGTGATAAACGCACCGGTTCATTGATAGAATAGTAAACAAAATAGTAAATTAGGCTTACTAAAGCAAATTAGTAATACGATTGACTATTATTTAGTCAATACAGTTTACTAATTCATTAATGATATTACACGATTACTAATCAATTAGGACAGGACTCAGCGATCGATCAATCACAGGCGCCAGCTCCCAACCCGATACTTCCTTTGTTCTGTCATTGTGACGTCGCAGGCATCATTTTCTCATGACAGTGAGTTCATGTGCAGTGCGAAACGGCGAATCTTATTTTATAAAAGTTTTAAGAGGAAAAGCAAAAAGTGTATGAACGTTTCGTTTTCTTGTCGGTAGGTATGAGATTATTACATATTGTTCACGTGAAGAATGATAATCAACTGGTGTATGAATATATCAGCTGTGCTGACTACTAATTGTGTAGTCAAATGTTACTAATTTTTATAGTGATCATTTTTAACTAATCGAATAAGTGATTTTTCACTAATCATTAGTGACCCACTTTTCGCTAAACGAATTAGTAAAATATGACTAAAATTTAGTGAAATTCCACTAATTCAGATTTAGAGAGATCTTCACAGTAAAATCAATTTGGACTAGATCGCCTGAGTGTAATCCATGAGCTCTGTGTATCGCGCATTAAAATTATGCTACGTGCTAAAATTTTGGAGAGTAAAAATTTTGTCGATTAAAATATTTGAAAATAATTGTCAATTTTTAACTGTTTGCACATTTATCACCGGATTCAAGTTTTTAATGCAATTTTTACCGAGATTTCACCGTAAAAATTAATAAGAATAAATTCTCTCCGTGATGTTTTATTCGTTTAGTTTTTCGTAAAAGTGAGGATTTTCGGGTTAAAATAATGATAATGATAAAAAAGAAATAATCAATTTTGAATAAATTAATTGAAATTTTATAGAATGAATTATCAATCGTGATGAAATTCAATTTTCAGTTCGATTATTTTGAAAATTTGGCTAATCTGACTGTCAAATTTTCATGATAACGGAACAAAAAACATTAAAAAGTGATAATGAGTCGCGAATGAAAATTTTGTAAGAGAATATTAGTAAAGTTGGGCGTAGTTTGACGGTAGAAACGAATACTCGTGTTTCCTTTGGGCATTGCTTATGAGCGGGAATGACTAAAAGCAAACCGCGTTTTACTTGGCATCGCAGTTTAACAGGGTTAAGTCGTGGTGGTTCCTGGGCTTTTAACGCAAACAACACCCGTGAATTATATATCAAAAGAGAGAGAGAGAGAGAGAGAGAGAGAGAGAGAGAGAGAGAGAAGAAGAGAAGGAGAGAGGTGGAAACGGGTATAACGTCGACTGTTTTAATATGTACCGCTCACAGAATTCGTGATCAACGCAGCTTTGGTCTCCGTAAGGGCCTCGCCACCCTCTCCGCGGTTACAAAAAAAAAAAAATCGAAAAAAAAAGCCAAATTTCCCACCGCTCTCTCACAACACTGGTCAACGAAACATCTCTCATTTTTTTCCATTCAATCATCCGCTGTATAACCTATTCTCAGAAGATAGAAAATTATTCAAACGAATAAAAAAATATATATTTTGGCAAAAGAAAATAACGATCGAGTGAGTTTTAGTCTGGAAATCTGGATTAGTGACAAATTGACTAATTTTATTAGTAAACGCATGTTCTACTGGTGAGTTAGTGATAAACGTACCGTTTCATTGATAGAATAGTAAACAAAATAGTAAATTAGGTTTACTGAAGCAAATTAGTAATACGATTGACTATTATTTAGTCGATACAGTTTACTAATTCATTAGTGATATTACATGGTCACTAATCGATTAGTACAGGACTCAGCGATCGACCAATCACACTCTCTAAATCTGAATTAGTGACAAATTGACTAATTCAATTAGTCAATTCATGTTCTACTGGTGAAATAGTCATAAACGCACCGTTTCACTGATACAATAGTAAACAAAATAGTAAATTAGGTTTACTAAAGCAAATTAGTAATACGATCGATTATTATTTAGTCGATGCAGTTTAATAATTGATTAGTGATATTACATGGTCACTAATCAATTAGTACAGGACTCAGCGATCGACCAATCACACTCTCTAAATCTGAATTAGTGACAAATTGACTAATTCAATTAGTAAATGCATGTTTTACTGGTGAAATAGTGATAAACGCACCTTTTCACTGATAGAAAAGTAAACAAAATAGTAAATTAGGTTTACTAAAGCAAATTAGTAATACGATTGACTATTATTTAGTCGATACAGTTTACTAATTCATTAGTGATGTTACATGGTCACTAATAAATTAGTACAGGACTCAGCGATCGACTAATCACACTCTCTAAATCTGAATTCGTAAAAAATTGACTAATTCAATTAGTAAATGCATGTTCTATTGGTGAAATAGTGGTAAACGCACCGTTTCACTGATAGAATAGTAAACAAAGTAGTAAATTAGGTTTACTAAAGTAAATTAGTAATACGATTGACTATTATTTAGTCGCTTCAGTTTACTAATTCTTTAGTGATATTACATGGTAACTAATCAATTAGTACAGGACTCCGAGATCGACCAATCACAGGCGCCAGTTCCCGACTCGATACTTCCTTTGTTCTGCCATTGTAATGTCCGAGGAGTCATTTTCTCATGTCAGTGAGTTCATTCGCAGTGCGAAACGGCGAATCTTATTTTATAAAATTTTTAAGGGGAAAAGCAAAAAGTGTATGAACGTTTCTTTTCTTGTTGGTACATATGAGATTGTTATATATTATTCACGCGAAGAATTATAATCGGCTGGTGCATGAACGTATCAGCTGTGCTGACTAATAATTGTGTAGTCAAATGTCACTAATTTTTATAGCGATCATTTTTGACTAATCGAATTTTAGTGATCTTTCACTAATCATTAGTGACCCACTTTTCGCTAAATGAATTAATAAAATATGACTAAAATTTAGTGTCACTTCACTAATTCGGATTTAAAGAGTGAACATATCAGCTGTGCTGACCACTAATTGTGTAGTCAAATGTCACTAATTTTTATAGCGATCATTTTTGACTAATCGAATTTTAGTGATCTTTCACTAATCATTAGTGACCCACTTTACGCTAAATGAATTAATAAAATATGACTAAAATTTCGTGAAAGCTCACTAATACAAATTTAGAGAGTCAGATTTCTTTTTTATCGGAATAATAATAATAATGAACAAAGGATTTTTACGTTGCCAAATTCGCAACGATGCGAACAGGCACGTCTGTTTCTGCCTCGCGATGGTGAGAACGAAGGAAGAGAGGAAAGAAATGATGAAAAAAAGGAGGAAAATTATCCGACTGTCTCGGCAAAAGCACGCACCCTCTTTCGTAGAGCGAGCGTTATTTACGAGAGAAAAAGCTCACGAGGAGAGGAACGAGGAGAGATATGTGTGACAGAACGTGTCCAGACGGCGAAGGATCTCAGTGCGGTGTTCCTATACGTTGGTGTAGTGTATCTTGAATCGACATTTGCGCCCGTAATTCAATTTTCCAAGTGCCCCACACGCGTCTTTTATTCAATTACGCGAGACGAATGAGTCATCCTCCTCCCTTCTTGCATGCTCCCTATTGCCAAAAAAAAAGTGTATCGCGTAGAAGTGAGAGGCAAAGAGAGGCACAAAAGGGATTCGACGTTGGGATGAAAAAAAGAAGGAGGAGGAAACTGGTATCGTCGAAGGAGAGACCGAAATCGAGGAATTGGGACGAAAATCATACGTGACGTGATGAAAAAAGGAAGTATTGATAATATTTTTTGTTTTTTTTCTTATTTTAGTTTTTTTTTTGTTTCATTGTATTTTCGTTTGGTTGATTACTTTTGAGTTTTTGTTGATAATTATTGTTTAATTTTACTCAAAAGTTGAATAAAAATTGCAATAATATTAAATATTACCTAATAGAAAATAATTAAACAATTAAATGAAAAAAAAAAATGAAAAAACGAAAAATTTTTTATTTTGCTTGTTTCTTCCTATTTTTTCTTTAGTTGCAGTTTTTGGTTAATTATTTTAGAGTTTTTGAGATTAATTATTGTTTAATTTGACTCAAAAATTGAATAAGAATTACTATTAATAGAATTAATTTCAAAATTTCAAAATTTTAAATCAAATATCAGTTTTCAAGATAATTTCACACATTCGTTTTCTCTCATTTATTATTTTCCTATTTGTCAATAACAACCGTATTCGAGAAATTCTTTGCCTCCAAAGCTCGAGCTGTTTTGCAAACTAAAAAAAAAGAGAGAAAACCAGAAAACGTCAGAAAGGAAAAAAAAAACAATAAAATAAACAAAAATAATAATTTTTTTAATTCTTTTTTTTTGGCTTGATGATTTAAAAGTCGTTATCAACAATTATTGTTTAACTTCCCTCAAAAATTGAATAAAAAATGCAACAACATTAAACATTAATATAAAATAATTACAAATTTTTCAAAATATTAAAACAAATAAAAAATTTTCAATAAAATTTCAAACATTCGTTCTCTCTCATTTATTATTTTCCTATTTGTCAATAACAACCGTATTCGAGAAATCCTTTAGCTCCAAAGGTCGAGCTGTTTTACGAACTAAAAAAAAGAGAGAAAACTAGAAAACGTCAGAAAGGAAAAAAAAACAATAAAATAAACAAAAATAATAATTTTTTTAATTCTTTTTTTTTGGGTTGATGATTTAAAAGTCGTTATCAACAATTATTGTTTAACTTCCCTCAAAAATTGAATAAAAAATGCAACAATATTAAACATTAATAGAAAATAATTACAAAATTGTTCAACTTTCCTCAAAAATTGAATAAAAATTGCAACAATATTAAACATTAATAGCAAATAATTACAAAATTGTTCAACTTTCCTCAAAAATTGAATAAAAATTGCAAGAACATTAAACATTAATGGAAAATAATTACAAATTTTTCAAAATATTAAAACAAATATCAATTTTCAATAAAATTTTACAAATTTCGTTTTTTCTCATTTATTGTATTATTTTCCTATTTGTCAATAACAACCGTATTCGAGAAATTCTTTAGCTCCAAAGCTCGAGCTGTTTTACTCACTAAAAAAAAAAGAGAGAAAACCAGAAAACGTCAGAAAGGAAAAAAAAAACAATAAAATAGAGGGCACTTTTGCATCCGAGGCTGCGGACCCCCTCTCGATATCGCGCAGCATGCTCGCGGCCCGAGAACGGTCAAAGCAGCGAGAATTCGTTGCGCGGGAGGGCCCTCGATGGTGCGTTAATCGAATCACGAGTTCGAAATAGCATGCCGAAATTGAAATCGTAGTCCAGCGAGAGAAATTCGAGCTACGCCATGGCGAGTCCGTTCGCTCTCGATCCAAAGTGATCGCCGAGCAAATATATATAGACCTCGAGCTCGCTATACGTGTTTTCCTACGAAGCGTGGATGTCACGAAAAAAAATGAAAAACAAAAATGAAAAAAAAAAAATATTCCTGAGCGCATCGAAAATCGTTCGAACACGAATATGCGCGACGAATTGACAATCGAGCGGGGATTATAGTCGAAATTTGTCCTTTTTTTTAATTAGCCAATCGTTCGTTCAATCGACGCTGATGAAAGCTCGACGATGAAACGCTGCCAGGGAATTGCGTTAGGATCGAAATTAACGCGAGCTTTCCATAGGAACGACTGCGATTGCAATTATTTTCTCGAAAATTTTATCTTGCATTTTTTTTTTTTTTCGGTTTTTATTTTTATTTTTTTCATATGAGCTTGCAAAATATCAGGCAAAAATAGATTTGGCTTGAAACGGACTTTTCCTTTAAATCGATAATCGTCGTTCTCAGTTTTAAGTGAAACTTTTTTTTTCAATTTGTTTTTTGGTTCGATTCAATTTTTGTGTTTTTTTTTTAATCGGATTTGCAAAATTACTGCGATTGCAATTATTTCTTCGAAAATTTTATCTTGTATTTTATTTTTTGATTTTGTGAGCTTGCAAAATATCAGCCAAAAATAGATTTGGTCTTCAACGGACTTTTCCTTCAAATCGATAATCGTCGTTTTCAATTTTAATTGCAACTTTCTTCCAATTCAATTTTTCGTTTCGATTCAATTTTTGTGCTTTTTTTCATCAAATTTGCAAAATTACGTTTAATTAAAAATAGTAAACGTAATTATCTTTTGCTCAACGATGTTTTCTATTTTTTCAAATCTTTTTTTTTCCCCCAGAAATGAGAGAACGTCGAATAAAAAAGGGATTTTACCGGATTGTTGAAAGAAAAGTTTGTATTCGATGGAGGAGAAAGGTTTTCCTGGGACGGAAGTTCGTGTAACGTTGGTAAACGTACAACACGTGAGAGATTCGTCCATGTTTCCTGGCTAAATAATTACGCGAGCTTGCCGAATAATTACGGCGGATGAAACGGGTGTGTCCCAGACCTCGACGTTGGTCCATTTGAAAACATGCGTGTTGGAACGAAGAGAGAGAGAGAGAGAGAGAGAGAGAGAGAGAAGACAGAGGGGGAGGGGGGGGGGGTCCATACGCCAGGCAAGCCAGAGCTCGTCGGTGTTTCAAGTTCGTTAAATTAATCCATTTACGTCGCAGGCCGGATCAACATGGTTCGGCACTCACCGAAAGAATTCACCGGCCACGTTACATTTCTCAATCATGGCGATCGGCATCGGGGAAAGAATCATTTTTTTATTTTTTATTTTGGATCAAAGTCAGGGAAATAAAAAAATTTTCTAGTAAAGGAAGAAATGGAGCGAGTGATAGTAATGATAATTAAAAATTAATTATTAATGAAAATGAATAATTGATTTTCTAGAGACGAATATGAAAATTATAAAAAATCATCGATTACGTCATTCAACACGTTTGATGTTTTGTTGAGATCGATTAAATGATAATAATAATAATAAATCAATTTTTAATGAAAATGAATAATTGATTTTCTAAAGACGAGTATCAAAATTATAAAAAATTCTCGATTACATCGTTCAACAAGTTTGATATTTTATTGAGATTGATTAAATAACGATAATAATAATAATAAATCAATCAATAGTAAAAACAAATAATTAATTTTCTAGAGACAAATATCAAAATTAGAAAAAATTCTCGATTACGTCGTCCAACAAGTTTGATATTTTGTTGAGATCGATTAAATGATAATAATAATAATAAATCAGTCATTAGTAAAAACAAATAATTAATTTTCTAGAAACTAATATCAAAATTATAAAAAATCTTCGATTACGTCGTCCAACAAGTTTGATATTTTATTGAGATTAATTAAATGATAATAATAATAATAATAATAAATAAATCGCTAATGAAAACAACTAATCAATTTTTCCAAAAGCCAATAAGAAAATCTAAAACATCCTCGATTACATCGTCCTTCAAGCTTGACATATTTTCCCAAGGTCACCTGAGTCGAAATACAACGATTTGCAACAATTTGAATAAACGATTTAGCGTCGTACACTAATCTACTCTCTAATACACATGATTCTTCGATTCTAATATATATATATATATATATATATATATATATATATATATATATATATATATATATATATATATATATATATATATATATGTGTGTGTGTGTGTGTGTGTGTGTGTGTGTGTGTGTGTGTGTGTGTGTGTGTGTGTGTGTGTGTGTGTGTGTGTGTGTGTGTGTGTGTGTGTGTGTGTGTGTGTGTGTGTGTGTGTATTAATGAGAGAAACAGCTCGTCGCATAAGGACCTCATCTATCGAACGCACACAGAGAGACACAGACAACTCACCTGGATTCTGGCCTCGTTCAATTTGGTGCTTCTCGCTAATTCCTCTCTGCAGTATATGTCCGGATAATGGGATTTCGCGAACGCCGCTTCCAATTCCGCCAGCTGCTCCTGCGAAACAATTGGAAGCCACGTTGAAGGTACGAATCTATATATATATATATATATATGTTTCGTTCACTCTCCGAGTGTATCTCGTTCTCTACACGCTCTTCCGCTCGGTGCGAGATTGTAATTGTCGTTGTCGAAGAGCGACGAATGAATAAATAATTGTTGTAATTAATTTCTTAATTTTTTGTCTCTTATCGCTGAGAAATCTATCGGTAAGAATGATTGTCATCAAGTGAGAATTTAAACTGACGAGAAAAGTACAAGGGGTGGGAGAGGGATGAATAAATAATTGTTGTAATTAATTTCTTAATTTTTGTTCTCTTATCGGTGAGAAATCTTTCGATAAGAATGATTGTCATCAACTGAGAATTTAAACTGGTGAGAAAAGTACAAGGGGTGGGAGAGGGATGAATAAATAATTCTTGTAATTAATTTCTTAATTTTTTGTTCTCTTATCGGTGAGAAATCTATCGATAAGAATGACTGTCATCAACTGAGAATTTAAACTGGGGTGAAAAGTTCAAGGGGTGGGAGAGGGATGAATAAATAATTCTTGTAATTAATTTCTTAATTTTTTGTTCTCTTATCGCTGAGAAATCTATCGATAAGAATAATTGTCATCAAGTGAGAATTTAAAGTGGCGAGAAAAGTGCAGGGGGTGGGAGAGGGATGAATAAATAATTCTCGTAACTAATTTCTTAATTTTTTGTTCTCTTATCGCTGAGAAGTCTATCGATAAGAATGATTATCATCAACTGAGAATTTAACCTGACGAGAGAAGTGCGGGGGGTGGGAGAGGGATGAATAAATAATTCTTGTAATTAATTTCAAATTTTTTGTTCTCTTATCACTGAGAAATTTTTCGATAAGAATAATTGTCATCAACTAAGAATCTATACTGGCGAGAAAATTGCAAGGGGTAGCAAGGGGATGAAATTTTGCTTTTATCGAAAAAATAATTGGACAAGTTTGTTAATATTTTGTTTTTCATTGAACAAATATTTTAATCGATATCTTTTAGAGATATATATCTAACCTGGGTGAAGGTAGTCCTGTGTCGTCGTCGTGCAGGCGTTGGACAGCTTGCTGTGGTCGGTGTGTGGCCAATGTGGGGACTCGCGGTACAGGGCTCGGGTTTCAATTTCTTGAACGCTCCTTCGACACCTGCTCCCCAAAAACAAAAAAAAAATACCACAAGAATCAATATTTACCCTCGTCACCTGACCACATCGACTTTTTCATACACAAAAAAAACATCGACACTTTCATTATTCTTCGTTCCTATTTCTTCCGTCGCAAGGTATCAAGAGTATCGAACTTCCGGTAGACATTCTTCTCTCGACGTTAGTTTAATACAGAAAAAAATTCATCAAGATTTTTTTATTCAATCCTCAATGTCGTCGGATTAAGAAAACACCATAAAAAATTCACTTCCGGTTTACCCCAGGTCTACTTCCGGTTGTCCGTGACCCAAGCTTTTAGCATAAACGAAATAATTTCATTATTTTCTGTCCCAGAGTTCCGTCGGATATTGAGGAAAAATTCAAGACTTTTGTTCGAATCTGCACTTCCGGTGACCTTCATGAGTGTTTTCCAAGGTCAATTGGATATTTTGTTCAGAGGTCGAAGAAGAAGGTGTATTATCCATCTTCGTTGGAATCGAGAAAAATTCAAGACTTTTGTTCGAACCTGCACTTCCGGTGACCTTCATGAGTGTTTTCCAAGGTCGATTGGATGTTTTGTTCAGAGGTCGAAGAAGAATGTGTATTATCCATCTTCGTTGGAATCGAGAAAAATTCAAGACTTTTGTTCGAACCTGCACTTCCGGTGACCTTCATGAGTGTTTTCCAAGGTCGATTGGATATTTTGTTCAAAGGTCGAAGAAGAAGGTGTATTATCTATCTTTGGTGTGTCCCTGAGGTCGAACGAAGGTTTATGAACGACACGCGAATGGCGAAAGGACTAGAGGGCATCTCTGTACTGCGAGCAGGAGTAAGGAGTGAGAGAGAGAGAGAGAGAGCGGAAGAGAGAGAGAGCCAAGTCCCTCGCACTATGCTAACTGAGTTAGGGCGTTAATGACCTAATCATGTTACATGCTGATTCAATGTTCGAGGATGAATGCTGTCCACTTTACGCGCCTTGCTCCGTTTACCCCATTCAACTCTCTCTCTCCCTCTCTCTCTCTCTCACTCTTCGTCCTCATCGTCCTTGGAACTCGGTCAAGTTCATTCCGTGAACGTCTCGCCACGATCCAAGCTACGGTATCACGTATCTTATGCAGATAAGATGCATGCCATAAATAAGCCAAGCTGATTCTAATCAACCCTCGGACCATTTTCCTCCCTTGGCTCAAAGGGGAGGAAAATCGTTCGTCGACTCGATAATCGTTTCGTCGTTTGGTCACAATTTATATCGTGTTTTAATTTCATTTTGATTCGGTGTTTAGGAAGAAAGGATAGACAAATTTTGATAGAACAAATTTATGGATGATTTAATTTAATTGAATTTTTAATTGGAAAATCATTTTTTTGGAATTTTGAAAAATATTGTTAAAAATTGTTTTCTATCTTTGCTCGAGAATCATGAAAGTACGAGTACGAATATTCAGTTATAGATAAGACAAATGCAATCACGATATTTTTATCAATGATTTGATTTAATTGAATTTTTAATTAGAAAATAAATTTTTTGGAATTTTGAAAAATATTGTTAAAAAATGTTTCCTATCTTTGCTCGAGAATCATTGAAGTACGAGTACTGAGATCTGCTGATAGATAAGATAAATGCAATGACGATATTTCTATCAATGATTTGATTTAATTATAATAAATTTTTAATTAGAAAATAAATTTTTTGTAATTTTGAGAAATAGTGTTCAAAAATGTTTCTTATCTTTGCTCGAGAATCATCAAAGTATGAGAACGAAGATCCACTGATAAATAACATAAATACACTGAAAATATTTCTATCAATGATTTACTTTAATTAAACTTTTCATTAAAAAACAAATTTTTAATAATTTTGAAAAAAATCTTAAAAAAGTGTTTCCTATTTTTGCTCGAGAATCATCAAAGTATGAGTACGAACATTCACTGATAGATCAGATAAATGCAATCACGATATTTCTATAAATGATTTGATTTAATCGAATTTTTAATTAGAAAACAAATTTTTAATAATTTTGAAAAACGTCTTAAAAAAATATTTCCTATCTTTGCTCGAAAACCATCAAAGTACAAATACGAACCCCCACCAATATATAAAATAAATCCAATGAAAATATTGTTTTCAATTCGATAAATTTCTTTTAATCAAATTCTTAATTAAAGAAACAAATTTCCAATTTATTGAAAAAATATCGTTAAAAAATCGTTTCGTATTTTTCCTCGAGAATGATTCAAGTACAAAGACTCCTCCACGATGATCAAGGACGTTTCGAGGACGAGAATAAAATTCTTAATTAAAGAAACAAATTTGTAATTTATTGAAAAAATATCGTTAAAAAATCGTTTCGTATTTTTCCTCGAGAATGATTCAAGTACAAAGACTCCTCCACGATACAAGGACGTTTCAAGGACGAGAATAAAATTCTTAATTAAAGAAACCAATTTCTAATTTATTAAAAAAATATCGTTAAAAATCGTTTCGTATTTTTCCTCGAGAATCGTTCAAGTACAAAGACTCCTCCACGATACAAGGATATTTCAAGGACGAGAATAAAATTCTTAATTAAAGAAACAAATTTCTAATTTATTGAAAAAATATCGTTAAAAATCGTTTCGTATTTTTCCTCGAGAATCATTCAAGCACAAAGACTCCTCCACGATACAAGGACGTTTCGAGGACGAGAATAAAATTCTTAATTAAAGAAAGAAATTTCTAATTTATTAAAAAAATATCGTTAAAAATCGTTTCGTATTTTTCCTCGACAATCATTCAAGTACGAAGACTCCTCCACGATACAAGGACGTTTCAAGGACGAGAATAAAATTCTTAATTAAAGAAACCAATTTCTAATTTATTAAAAAAATATCGTTAAAAAATCGTTTCGTATTTTTCCTCGAGAATCGTTCAAGTACAAAGACTCCTCCACGATACAAGGACGTTTCGAGGACGAGAATATATAACAACTTCGTCGAATGTCCGGGGGTGTTTTGAAAATTTGAATTGCTAAAAGGGAGGACAGGATTCTCGATCGAGAACGTCCCAACGGGACGTACACACTTCTCCTTCGTAGTGAATATTACGGATACGTGTATGTAGCGCTCGTATAGTTGCCGCGGGCGAACATCGAAGAGGCCCATCTGTCGATTCCACCCCCGTCAACGTCGACGCGACGCGGGTGACATAATTAGCGAACGATTTTAACAAATCGACGCCGGGGGTGTCGAAAATCGGTTGCGAAAGATGGTCCGGTTGACCTTCTTCTCGCGGAATTTTTCCGCTTTACTCGCAGCTGTCCTTTCGCTTTTCTTCCTGGTACAGCTGGAAAGGATTACAATTATCTTCTGCGCGAAAGGGCGAAACCGATAATTGGCGTTTTCTGTCGATTCGATCTTCCGATTTGTGTTGGAACGTTACAAATTGGAAAAGTTTTCTTCTCAATTAAAAAAAAAAAGGATTTAAGAATTTGCTAATAAAATAATTAATTGGAATTAATTGTTTTATTCGTTATCAGCAGGGAAAAGGGAAATAAAATGTTTTCTTTAGTTTTTGTTTTTTAATTATAAAAATCGCTAGATTCTAAATTTGAAAATTCTAGATTTGAAAATTCTAAATTTGAAAATTTTTAATTTGAAATTTGAAAATTCTAGATTTGAAAATTCTAAATTTGAAAATTTTTTATTTGAAAAATCGAAATTTGAAATTTGAAATTTCTAGATTTGAAAATTCTAAATTTGAAAATTTTTAATTTGAAAAATCGTAATTTGGATATTCGAAATTTGAAAATTCGAAATTTGAGAATTTAAAATTGAACGAATCAAAATCAAAATAAAAAATTATCTTTATTTTTCCTTTCTCAAGAAATTCTAAAAATTTCATCAAAAATTTGATAAAAATGTATCGAGTAAGAAAATTAACATTTTAACCCCGATTAAGGGTTAAACGTTTCACCAACCCAACAATCATCTCTCAATTTTCTTAATTTCCTCAAATCTCAAGATCGCAAAACGATCAAAAAATTTTTTAAATTAAATTTTTTTCTTTCATCAAACGTCAAAAATCACGAATAAAAATAAATCGTTTTGCGAAAAGAAATCGTTGAAATCCGCCTAACATTATTCCCAAATATTCGAAATGTCGAGATTACAACTTTATTTCATTCGTTATGACCGAGAGAATAATGATATTCGTGCAGTGTAAAAGCTGTGTACGCGTATAGTGCGAATAACGGAAAATTTATGCACGTGTGTTGCACTATGTGTGTGTGTCTCGTGCACGGATCTTCTAAGCCAATTGGGCAAGTCCGACCTCCGGGGCATTTTCACTGGCGATGGACCGAGTAAGCTATGCAAATTCGTTTCCCAACCGGACTGGGAATAATACATGAGGAAAACCACGAAGAAGAACTGCATCGTAAAGTACAAATATACATACATACATATATATATATATATAAACGAGTATAACAAAAATTGAATTTTAAAAAGCGAAAGATCATTTAATTTTCAAATCCTTAAAGTCCTGAATAGAGTTAAAATCCTCCGGGAATAACAATCGATAAATTGTTCAAATCTTTAAAGTTCTTTTTAGAGTAAGTAATGATTTTCAATAATATTTTTGATAAATAATTGATTTTTTGGAGTTGGTAATTTGTGTTTATAATTATTATAATTAATCGCTATTTTATTTTTTCGTTTTAGAATGCAGATTGATATTTGTAAGAATATAAGAATGTCGAATGAAAAAACCAATTTTTTTCATTCTTATAAAAATATCGAGCTAAACAAAAATTTTTTTTTTTTTAATAAAACAACGAGTACATTTATGTTTTAAAAAAATTGAATTATTTTTTGTGAAAATTAACTCGTTGATCAAAAGATTGGAGAAAAAGTAAATATTTTGAAACGGGAAGTCAAATATTGAACGTTGAGTTTTAGAATATAGACGAAAGTTTATAATAATCTAAAAACGTTCTAAAAAAGAAAAAAAAATGTTCCATTCTCATAAAATATCAACCTAGCCAAAAAATATATTTTTGAAACAAAATAACGAGTACATTCATGTTTAAAAAAAATGCAGCTATTTTTTGTCAAAATGAACTCGTTGATCAAAAGATTGGAGAAAAAGTAAATATTTTGAAACAGGAAGTCAAATATTGAACGTCCAGTTTTAGAATATAGACAAAAATTTATAGAAATCTAAAAATGTCCTAAAAAAGAAAAAAAATGTTCTCCATTCTCATAAAAATATCGAGCTAGCTAAAAAACAATTTTTTTTTAACAAAACAACGAGTACATTGACGTTTAAAATAAAATTAATTATTTATTATCAAAATTAACTCGTTGATCAAAAGATTGGAGAAAAAGTAAATATTTTCAAACAGGAAGTCAAATATTGAATGTCGAGTTTTAGAACACAGACAAAAATTTATAAAAATCTAAAAACGTCCTAAAAAAGAAAAAAATTGTTGTCCATTCTCATAAAAATATCGAGCTAGCTAAAAAACAAGTTTTTTTTAAACAAAACAACGAGTATATTCAGGTTTAAAATAAAATGCAATTATTTATCGTCAAAATTAACTCGTTGATCGAAAGATTGAAGAAAAAGTAAACATTTCAAAACAGGAAGTCAAATATTGAACGTCGTGTTTTAGAGCACAGACAAAAATTTACAAAAATCTAAAAACGTCTTAAAAAAGAAAAAAAATCTTGAACTAGCAAAAAAATGTTTTTTTTAACAAAATAATGGGACCATTCACGTTTTAAAAAAAATCCAACTATTTATTATCAAAATTAACTCGTTGATCAAAAGATTGTAGAAAAAGTAAATATTTCCAAACAGGAAGTCAAATATTGAACGTCGATATATCGAGATGAGTGCGACACGCGTACGCCCGACGATGTCAAAACGCTCGAGAAACTCGAGAAAGTGAACGAGAGCCTCGAACAAAGGGAACGGGCCACCCTAAGTGAAAGACCGAAAATTCGTGTAGTTGTGGCGAGGACAGAGGGATGATAGACAGAGAGAGAAAGAGAGAGACAGAGAGAGAGAGAGAGAGCGAGAGAGAGAGAGAGAGAGAGTGAATAGAGGCGTCGGAAGCTGCCTAGCCGGCTGTTCGACCCCCGACACCATCCAACTTTCAATCCGAGCATCGCGTACCCTGCTACATTAGAGACTTCAACCCCCCCTGGGTATTATGAACCCGAGAGAACTTCCCCGCACCAAGTACTCCGACTCGAGTCTCTCGAGCCCCATCGGAACATAATAATAGCCCATGAACAGGTACAACCATATGGTTGTGCCCCCCACCCCCTCCCCCCACCCATCACTCCCTTACAACCCTTGTTCCATTGTCCGCTTATATTTTGCCACAGCACACGGTATTTAGCACACTCGAAACTCAACGACCGGAAAATTCGCCTATCTCGAATCCGTGTGTAAACGGAAGTTGATCATTTTTATCCCACTTGTTCTCACTTATTTTTGTACGTGTTTATTAGACGAGGCTCGTGTAGGAATTTATAAAAGTGAGCGATGAGTTGGGGAAGAAGAAGATGATGAGAGGGGTGGTTTGATTAATTTTTGTAGGGAAGGGGGTAGGATTTGGGGGGTTTTATTTGGTGGGGGTAAGGGGGAGTTGATGAGCGTGGCGATGGGAAGTTTTAGGAAAATTATTAAAATTGATCGATTTTGGATTTTGTTTGATTTGGGGAAGATTTTTAAATTTAAATATTGGAAGTGAGAACAGAAGGGGATGATGGGAAGTTGATGAAAAGGAAGACGTTTTGATAAAAATGTACAAATTTGGGGATTTTTGTGCGATTCGACAAGAGAAATTTAAAGTAGAAATAACAAAAAAGTTATAAAAATTTGTTGATGTGGATAAGTGATTGAGCAGAGCGAAGAAACTTCAATCAAAGTCTAAAAAATTCTTGATTTTATTTTTGTATGATTTGCTACGATGAATAAAAATGAAAATAATAAGGAAATGATTTAAAAAAAAATGATTAATCAAATCGAAGAAACTTCAATACAAATCTAAAAATTCGTCAATTTTATTTTTGTGCGCTTCATCAAGTGAAATGAAACTAAAATTAACAAAAAAAAGAATGAAAAACGATTGATCGAAACGATAAAATTTCGACAAAAATCTACAACCTCCCTCAATTTTAATTATGTGTCTTTTACCAAAAAAATAAACATAATCACAAAACAAAAATTGAACAAACTAATAAAAATCAAGGTACGTAAAGAACGTTTCTTTTACCAAAGAAACAAACATAAAAATAAAACAAAAATTGAACAAACTAATAAAAATCAAAATACGTAAAGAACGTTTCTTTTACTAAAGAAACAAACATAAAAATAATACAAAAATTGAACAAACTAATAAAAATCAAGACACGTAAAGAACGCTTCTTTTACTAAAGAAATAAACATAAAGATAAAACAAAAATTGAACAAACTAATAAAAATCAAGATTCGCAAAGAACGTTTCTGTTATCAAAGAAACAAACATAAAAATAAAACAAAATTTGAACAAACTAATAAAAATCAAAATAAGTAAAGAACGTTTCTTTTACCAAAGAAACAAACCTAAAAATAATACAAAAATTGAATAAACTAATAAAGCTCAAGATTCGCAAAGAACGTTTCTTTTACCAAAGAAATAAACATAAAAATTGAACAAAAATTGAACAAACTAATAAAAATCAAAACACGTAAAGAACGTTTCTTTTACCAAAGAAACAATCATATAAATAAAATAAAAATTGAACAAATTTATAAAAATCAAAACACATAAAGAACGTCTCTTTTACCAAAGAAATAAACATAAAAATTGACCATCTAATAAAACTCAAGATTCGTAAAGAACGTTTCTTCTATCAAAGAAACAAAACCTAAAAATAAAACAAAGATTGAACAAACCAACAAAAATCAAGATACGTAAAGAACGTTTCTTTTACGAAAGAAACAATCATAAAAATAAAACAAAAATTGAACAAACCAATAAAAATCAAAACACGTAAAGAACGTTTCTTTTACCAAAGAAACAAACCTAAAACTAAAACAAGAATTGAACAAACTAACAAACATTAAGTTACATAAAGAACATTTCTTTCACCAAAGAAACAATCATAAAAACAAAACAAAAATTGAACAAATTAATAAAAATCAAAACATATAAAGAACGTTTCTTTTACCAAAGAAATAAACATAAAAATTGACCATCTAATAAAACTCAAGATTCGTAAAGAACGTTTCTTCTACCAAAGAAACAAACCTAAAAACAAAACAAAAATTAAACAAACCAATAAAAATCAAAACACGTAAAGAACGTTTCTTTCACCAAAGAAACAAACCTAAAAATTGAACAAACTAATAAAAATCAAGCTACGTAAAGAACGTTTCTACCAAAAAAGAAAAAGACGAACTCACCGACGCTACTGGCATTGACGATACTATTGCGTCCCGGTGTCGTCGCGGATGTCGGCGGGCTGGCCTCAAGACCCTGATGAACGCCGTAAAGCCCAAAGTCCTGCTCGTTCGAGCTGGTGCTGCTGCACTTTCTCTTCTCCTGATTGTGATTAAGATGAAACGAGTCGTTCTCGACGAGGCCGACCCCGAGGAGGCCCAAATTCGGCCTTAGCTCGTCCATGAGTTTGTTTTGTCCACAATTCGCTGCAGCAGCGGAAAAGTTCAATTGTCTGCTGAAGATCGCCGGAAATATGTTGAACTGTTGATGATCGAGGCTGAGAGCGGTTGTCGAGAGACCACCACCACCACCTACCGAACCACCGACGGAACCCACACCGCCGCTGGGGCCGCTACTACCGGACAAATCGTTAGCCAGGATGATGCCGTGGGTGACCTTCTTTAGGTCCGCGTTAAATATAATCCTCGCGACGCTTTTATGTAAAAACGTCTCTACGAGGACATTTTAGCTTTTTCCCTCTTCGCTTCTTCTTCCCTTTGTCGCGTTCTTAACGACCTTGAACAGCTCTTTGACCTTCTTCGCCCTTGTCGTTCGTTGTCTGTCACAAAGGATGACAAACTTCACTGAAAAACCGAACGTTCAAAACTGTCTTCACTGTTGAATTTGTCCTCAAGGTCACAGGGAAAATTGTCCAAGGTCACTTTGCTAGTTTGCGTTAATTATACTCGAAGTATCGCGATTTTTGTCAACTGGATGAGACGATAATTCCAGTTGTAAACACACCGCGTTTCCCGGAAATTGTGCGATAATTCTCCGACGTTGATTACAAATTTTCAACCCTTGTTCGTGACACTTCGACGATCGAAACTCCGTTCAGCCTCGATGATATTTGTCCATGTAAACAAATGTTCACGACACAATCACTGTCTTCCGGTTGATAATAAACCTCCCTCGTAATAAAAACAATTTCAACCACCAAAAACCCCCGCACTGTTTATTCCCCTTCGAAAAAAACTTTCCCTCGATCGTCGTTGAATCTTCCCAGTTCGCGTCACGTTCCGTAGGAAGATCGTCGAAGGAAGGGTAAAAAAACAATGTAAAAGACAAAATTTGATGAATATTAAAACACAAAAATGTCTTTAAGGATTGGGATCGGGGAAAAGGGGGTGGAAAAAAAGTTGGGTGGTCGAAATGTCGGAGTCGAGGCCCGGGAGAGTCTCGCGCGAGGGCCGAGCGCGTGGTGTCCTTTCGTTCGCGAAAGACGCCACGTAGAAACCCTCTCGATGATCGGACCGAAGAACCGGATGTTGGCAAGTCTGAGAGAGACAGAGGGTGAACGAGAGACAGAGGGAGAGAGAGAGAGTTCGTATTCGGTGGCTGGTTGGCTGCGCACTGTTGGCCTCGATTCCAAATTCAAATCTTATTATTGCTCTGATCCAATTAGGAACGACGGAGGAGGTAGGCAAGCAAGGGGTGCAACTCGAGTCTGGCCGGATGTTGATGGCAGTCGGAAGTCGGTTGGTGGCGTCGCTGCCATGGGATGTCGCGTGGCCGTAAAGTTCCTCGTATCTTCGAAGACAACCGATTGTTCGATCCAACGAAAAATTCACGATATCACGAGAAGCACCCTCTTGTTCGTATCGGGCTTGGTTTTCACCCCCGGGAAAACGAAAAGAAGAAAAAAAACAAACAAAAACAATAATTTTTTCCCGAATTGTCGTAAGTGATGGGAAAACGACGTCACCGTTGGAACGAGGTCGACGGAGAGAAGGACAGAGAGAGAGAGAGAGAGAGAGAGAGTTGTGTGTGTGTGTGTGTGTGTGGGTGCGAGAGAGAGATTCGGGTAATAAGGAGATCCTCCTGGTAGCGAGAAGTCTCGGGGGTTGCGTATAACGAAGATGAAAACTAACGACGCTGCGGACGATACGTTATAAACGTCGGCAGCGGGATGATGACGACGATGATGGGGGCACCGCTCGCCGTGAGTTCTTGTGGGATTCTGTCCGCGAAATGCAGTTATCCCAGTGACTTGGGGGTGCCTCGACGCGGGGTGGGGAGGGTGTGTGTGCGTTCGAAGTACACGAAGAGGGCTATAGGGGTTGGTCGTGTCGTCGCTACCAACGCGAGCAACACAACCTGCTTTCGATACGCGTTATATCTATCTCACTAAATCTCTCTTCGTCATCACCCCTTTGTAGCCCTAGTTACCCTCTTTCTCTTTCACCCTGGCGTTGTTCGGTGGAAGAGACGAGACGAGGCTGGAGAAAGAGAGATAGAGGGAGAGGGAGAGAGCTAGGAACGTCAGGATTGGTCGTAGCTCCCAAGCGTTGCCAAGGACAACGACCAATCCTCGACGTATACAAGAGGGTGATTTACCCCCGGCCATCAACATGGCGTCCGTCCAATGAAAATTCCTCTGGAAAATAGCCCTCCGAGCGATTTTCTTTTTCCATACCCACCCACGAAGCGTCAACGCCGGTGAAGCAACAGCAACAGCACACTGGAGCTTTTCCATCAGCATCGCGAAGAGGGTGGGCAGGGGGTGGTTAGGGAGGAGCACCAATACTCTTTTACACCAGGTACAAAATTTGTCACTGTATCGTACTCACCTGTATCGCCACGATGTCGAGACGCTAACCACCACTAAGCTCGCTTTACCAGCACAACGAGAGAGGGTTGGAGAGCTTCGATTCTCTACCCTCTCGGCGTATTTCACGTCCCTCTTGCAACATCCCTCTCGATCCGCTCGTGGGTTTACACCAGTCCTGGATGCGAACGCGCGACCATTTTTTTTCCCTCGCATCTTCTTCTTCTTTTTACCATTTTCTTTTTTTTTCAACTTTTCGTTCAGTCTTCCATCCCTCGTTTCTCTTCATCCCTCTCTTCTATCTTTAGGCATCGTTCTCGATGCCTCTCTCTCTCTCTCTCTCTCTCTGTCTTCTCTCTGTAGGAAAACGTCAACTGACAGAGAGAGAGAGAGAGAGAGAGGGTTGAAAACGAGGGCGGGATTCTTCGCTTCTCCCTCTCTCACCCTCACCTCTTTCCCTCTCTATCTTTCTTTCCATCATCTCACGAGCAGATAGCTTTTTTAATTCTTTTTCCTTTTTCGGGATTCGATTGTAACGTACACCAGCATTCTCGGTACTCCCAGCGACTGGTGTATGTCAGAGAGAAACGTCAAGGGGGTGGAGAAGCAGAATGGTGAGAGGGGCAGGGGGGGGGGGGGGGGGGATAGAATCTAGGTGGATTTTTCGCGAGTACAAAAGGCCCCGTACCGAGAATATGATATAACGCGTTTCTACGTGTACGTCGAGGATTCGATCTCGTTTTTTTTCTTTTTTGTTTATTTTTGTTTTTCATTTCTCTCATTTTTTTTATTCGTTATAAATATATATATATATACATTTTTTTGTTTACTTAAAATTCATGGTTCCCGCATTTCCATTGGCACGGACGTTTGTCATTCAAATAAAAAACATAAAAAATAAATAAAAAACAAAAAAAAAAGACGAGCTTACCGCGCGAAAGCGACGTGACCAATTGTCACGGGCGATGGTTCGCTCGTTGAGGATTTTCTATTTGAGTGATATAAATAAAAAAATGGGAAAATAAATGAAAATAATAGAACTTAGGAGAAAAAAAACTGTGCTAATTCTCCGTATGTGTGGGTGTTTTTTTTTTCTTTCGTTTTTGTCCCCTCTTAGTACAATATCGGTTGATAGAGGGCGATACGAGCATGATACGCCCCCCCCCCCTCTCCTATGTTCCTCGTGTGCTTCCACCACTCCGCGTTCTGTTGATCATATATTTGGATTTTTAGATATTGAAATATTTTGTTGTTTTTATGTTATTGTGAATTATAATTGATAATATAGAACTGTGTGTTTCGTTCTTGATGTATCTTCGGTAAGAGACGTTGTTCGAAAGGTGAGGACTGAATTTTTTTAGATTTACGTTAGTGGGCACTTGCAACTTTACGAAGGATTGTGTTTTTTTATGGCAAACATGATGAAAAATTCTAAAAATTCAATGTTACAATTGTTCAAACGACTCGAAATTCTTGGAAAACTTGAAACGCATTGAAATGAAAATAAAAGACAAAAATCAAAAAATTTCGTTCACGCGTCTCCGTGCAATCACTAAAAATCTGCAAAAAAACTTGTTTTTTGTTCAAATTTAATGGTTAACAGAATCGTAAAGTCTCCAAATTCTAGAAGACACTTCTTTGAGGTCTTATAAAGAAAATCTATAAGTTACATAAACATTGGTTCGCAGATTGCTGAGATCCGGACATTTACGTACCCAAAAATCACTTTTTAGCTAAAAAATAGCTGTTTTTTTGAGAATTTTAATATTTAACAAGGTCCGAATGGATTTATACATAAAAGATCTCAAGGTCATAGTGAAATACAATTGTGCTATAAATTTCAACTTGATCCGTTCACGCGTTGCTGAATTTTGAATAAAAACGTTCAACTAACGTGACGAAAAATCACGGAGGGCAATATTAATAGCCATTTTTCATATACAGTAAGTCCCTAATAAAATCGAAGTTGGTCGTACAATGGTGTTCGTTATATCATAAAATGAAACAAACAAAAAGAAAAAGGGGGAAAAAAAGAAGAGAAACAAAAAAAACACAAAACAAAAAAAATCGAGAAATGGCGCCAGTGGTCGAACGTGCGACTTTGTGAAGAGGCTTGAGGGTGGGCTGGAAACGAATAGGACATTGGCATGTAGATACCGCGCTCCAGATTTGCGGCAAATCGAATTTTCGTTTTTTCCCCCTCCCCAATTTTTTTTTTTATTATTATTTTATTTTGCTCTCTTTGCCTCTTTTTTATTATTTCGTCCCGTGACATCGTACTTTTGTTTTACGCGATAACGGGAAAGTAGAATGAATAGAAAAAACAGAACAACAAAAATTGATTTTCGATAATTGACTTCGCGGATCGGTCGAGGGTCAAAGCCGCGCGCAATGGGAAAAAACAACAACGAGAGTCATCGGTAGAATACGGAAGAATTGTCGAGTTGTCTCGAAATAAATGCGAGTGGATTAAAAAAAAAAAAAAATTTTTTGGCGGGAAAATTCAGTTTTTTTGAAAATTTGAAATCGGGAAAATTATAACGATTTGTTTTTTGTATCCTTCATGAAGAAATATTATGCAAATATATTTCTATTTGTAATTCTGAGCGATTGGCAAATCAGGTCGATGGTGAGAGATTGATAAAAACATTGATAACGCGATAAGCGAATAATTTGATAAAATCGATCGAGCGTGAGTCGATCGCGAGTGGGAAAAGTTCGAAAAGGCACAAAACGCGTGTCACGATGAATTCATTCATTGTGACGAGAAAAAAAAAGAAATTAGTTCGAGTGTCTCTTTGCTCAAACGAGAGCGAAGGGAAGGAGAGGGTGGGGGGGGGGGGGTGTAAGGGTAATTTTGAGCGGCCACTCTTTCAAATCCGCACGAAAACAGAACGCCCATTGGCGCGTGTCGTCGCGCCTCGAAGGTTGTAATTTGCCCGACAATGGGAACAACGTATAGCGACGAAAGCGGGCCAATTCAAAACCAAAAATGTTGTACCATTGAGGTCTCGATGAAACTATTGTCCATCAAAGTGTGTATTCTTCATCGAATGGCTTTGATTCGTGCTCTATCATCTTCGACTGGCGCCTATTCCCAGGCTTTTTTTTTACACAGGGGCATGTTTTTTTTTTAAAGCTCGATTACGAGCTCGATAGAAAATTTTCAAAAAACAATTATTATTTTCATTTATTATTATTTATATATTACTATCATTATTATATTATTGTTCTTATATTATTACTATTTATATATTATTATTATTATTATATTATTATTAGTACTATTATTTCTATAATATTATTATTATTATTATTCTTATATTATTAGTACTATTATTTCTATATTATTATTATTATTATTCTTATATTATTAGTATTATTATTTCTATATTATTATTATTATATTATTAGTATTATTATTTCTATATTATTATTATTATTAATATTATATTATTAGTACTATTATTTCTATAATATTATTATTATTATTCTTATATTATTAGCACTATTATTTCTATATTATTATTATTATTATTATTATTCCTATATTATTACTATTATTATTTCTATATTATTGTTATTATTATTCTTATATTATTAGTATTATTATTTCTATATTATTATTATTATTGCTCTTATATTATTAGCATTATTATTTTTATACTATTATTATTATTAATATTATATTATTAGTACTATTATTTCTATATTATTATTATTATTGCTCTTATATTATTAGCATTATTATTTTTATACTATTATTATTATTATTATTATATTATTAGTACTATTATTTCTATATTATTATTATTATTATTATTATTCCTATATTATTACTATTATTATTTCTATATTATTGTTATTTTTATTCTTATATTATTAGTATTATTATTTCTATATTATTATTATTCCTATATTATTACTATTATTATTTCTATATTATTGTTATTATTATTCTCATACTATTAGTATTATTCTTTCTACATTATTATTATTGTATTATATTATTATTTTTATTTGTATTTTTAAAAAAGTACATATATTTAGATTTATATATATATATAGAAATATGCCTATGTGAATATGTAAATGAACGGAGTGCGCAGAGATGGGGAGATGCACGAGTGAGCATTCGTTGACGATACGGGAAATACACGCGCTCAAAAAAGAAAAACTTGATTAAATTTGTCGTTGAAAATTTTCGATTCTCGCGCGGTGCTCGATGTAAAAAGCATTTATCCCGAGCTGGCCCCGATGCGCGCGTACCTACATTTTGCCATAAGCCGGATTCGAGCGCGCAAAAAATGCGTAAGCACGCGTAACTCTGACGCGTTTGGTCCACGCGCGCGCGCGAGAGAGAGAGAGAGAGAGAGAATGAACTTTTGCGAATTCGAAAACGAAGCGCGATACGTCATGGTGAGTGCAATTTTTTTTTGTTTTTTTTTGTTTTTCGTCCTTTTTTTTATTTTTTTTTGGATCACAATTTCCTCTTTCTTCGTGCGAGCACTTCGATACGAACTCCGCGGTTACAAACAAATTTTTCCATGCGATTGATACGCGCGAGCGACGCAGACAAATTCATTTACGCATATGGACAGATTTTTGTTAATGCGGGCACGAATTCACTTTGTACGTCGTTAATGGAACCGGAAGTAGAATTTTATGGGAGTGGGGGAAAACATCGGCGACTCGATCGTTAGGTGGATAACGAAGGGATGATTAATTTTTAAATGATTTTTTTTACTTTTGCAAAAGAATGAGCGATCTTGGCGTATCGATTAATTTCCGAACGACTTTATTTTTTTGGTAATTAAATAGTTAATTAATCGATGAATTATTTCTTGTTTCGATTCTGGAATAGATTTATTTTTTTTGTACGGTTCAATTTTTAAATAATTATTGAAATTTATTAAATTTATTTCTCAATTGAGCGAAAAATATTTTAAAAAGCGATCAATCTTGGTGTCTCAATTAATTTCCGAACGATTTTATTTTTTTGGTAATTAAATAGTTAATTAATCGATTAATTATTTCTCCATTCGATTCTGGACTAGATTTGTATGTTTTTCTTGGTTCAATTTTTAAATATTTATTGAACTTAAAAAAAAATTATTTTTCAATTGCTCAAAATAATTTAAAAAAGTGATCGATCTTGGTGTCTCAATTAATTTCCGAACGATTTAATTTTCTCGTCAATTAAATAGTTAATTAATCGTTGAATTATTTCTTGATTCGATTCTGGAATAGATCTGTGTTTTTTTTTATACCGTTCAAATTTTAAATAATTATTGAATTTTTTAAAATTTATTTCTCAATTGCGCGAAAAAATTAAAAAAAGCGATCGATCTTGGCGTATCGATTAATTTCCGAACGATTTAATTTTCTCGGTATTTAAATAGTTAATTAATCGATAAATTATTTCTTGCTTCGATTCTGGAATAGATTTGTATATGTTTTTGTTTATACGGTTCAATTTTAAAATAATTATTGAAATTTATTTCTCAATTGAGCGAAAAAGTTTTAAAAGGCGATCGATCTTGGCGTATCGATTAATTTCCGAACGATTTTATTTTCTTGGTAATTAAATCGTTAATTAATCGATTAATTATTTCTCCATTCGATTCTGGAACAGATTTATTTTTTTTGTACGGTTCAATTTTTAAACAATTATTAAAATTTTTTTAAATTTATTTTTCAATTGCTCAAAAAATTTTTTAAAAGTGATCGATCTTCCCGTCTCGATTAATTTCCGAAAGATCTGCTTTTCTCATTAATTAAATAATTAATTAACCGACGAAATATTTCTCGTTTCACTTCCCGAATAGATTTTCGCGTTTCGTCACAATATTCCCAATGGACAAACAAAATTGATTTTTCCAGCAGGTCTCTTTAATACGCGCGCGTGGACCGATCGGATGAAAATTGACGTTAGTATTTTCCCTATGATCGATATCTCGCTCGATTCTCATGCTACAACGAAATGTCACTAGGATGGTTGTCGATGGACCTTCGCGTTGTAAACGTCAAACCACGATATTTGTTCATGGGAGATTGTGTCCGGTATTATCGGCCTCTCGAATCTCCGGGGCGATCCACGGGTACGAGATTCGTACCCGGCGCGTTGGGAGAGACTCGCGTGCATTAGACCGACCACTAGTCCTTCAGCCCTTCCCCACCCTTCGTGGGGGGTAGATCGAGGGTCGAAGATTAGATAGATTAGTACTGGATAAAACACCGGTCCATATGTACGATCGGCTACTTTTCTAATTTTTTCTTTCTCCCCCTTCTACCCTCCCTCCCCTCCCCTCTCCTCCTCCATGAACTGTAAATGAATTTTTTGTTTTATTATAAACAAATTGATAATAACAATATCGTAATTGTAATAATTGTCGTTCGTTAATAAATGTTAATTGTATGTAATTTTGTACAAGATTGATTATTAATTAAGAAATTTGATTAATTAATTTTTCAATTTTTTGTTGCTCCTTCTCCTGCCCTCCCACCCCTCCCCGCTCCTCCTCATTGAACTGTAAATGAACTTTTTGTTTTATTATAAAAAAAATTGATAATAACAATATCGTAGGTAATTGTAATAATTGTCGTTCGTTGATAAATGTTAATTATACGTAATTTTGTACAAAATTGATTTTTGATTTAAAAATTTGATTAATTAATTTTTCAATTTTTTAGTTCTCCTTCTCATACCATTTGCCTTTCTCCCCCTCCTCATCGAGCTATAAATAAATGTTTTGTTTAATTATAAGAAAAATTCATAATAACAATATCGTAATTGTAATAATTGCAGTTCGTAAATAAACGTTAATTATACGTACCTAATTTTATACAAAATTCATTTTTAATTACAAAATTTGATTAATTTTTGTTCTCTTGTGTGAAAATATTTGTGCTTTGTAGAAAGAGAGAGAGAGAGCGGATTTAGGAACGAGGTTTTCTAGCGAACGTGGAGGTGCGCGTAGTTCGAGCTAAACAAAAAAATGCAGATATATTTTGCTTATATAGGGGTAGAGGTACGTACGACGAGATTTTGTCATACATCCGAAAAGCCTTTGACGAGATACGCGAGAAAGAACTTTCGTTCGTGTGGCCAGTGTGACAGATTTGGACCACGCCCCGCCGATATGGCACCCCCGCGAATAGAGCGAACTACCCCCCCCCCCTCCTCCACCCTCTAACTCTGCTTTTGCTTGTCAATCTCTCTCTCTCTCTCTCTCTCTCTCTCTCTCTCTCTCTCGCTTTCTCTCTCTCCCTCTCTCCCTCTCCTTCTCGCTCTCTATCTCCCTTTCTCTCTCTCTCTCGTTCTCACTCACCCTCTCTCCGTCCCTCTCGAATCACCCCCGCCTCGTATGGTTCGCTAGAATTTGCCAGCTTTGATCTGCGTGTTCACCGGCCTTCTCGGGGGGTCGTCGTCGAACTCTGTGTCTATATACATTCATATATATGTACATATATATATCTTTGTATATGTATATATATATACTCGTATGAAGCTTCTAGAGTCGCGAACGAACGATTTTCGAGACGCACGTCGTCGAGGGACCCGAAAGGGAGTCCCTCGATTCAAGAAGTTTCGATAAAACGAAGCGATAAAATTAATATGACGTTGTCGACTATCAATTAAAAAAAATAACATGTCTACTTTGATCAGAAACGATTTCAATTAAAATATGAAAATTTCAACTGAAATATGAAAAATGTCAATTAAAATATGAAAAATTTCGACTAAAATATGAAAATTTCAACTAAAATATGAAAATTTCAACTAAAATATAAAAAATTCAACTAAAATATAAAAAATTTCAACTAAAATATGAAAATTTCAACTAAAATATGAATTTTTTTTACTAAAATATGCAAATTTCAACTAAAATATGAAAATTCCAACTAAAATATGAAAATTTCAACTGAAATATGAAAAATTCAACTAAAATATGAAAATTTTCAACTAAAATATAAAAAATTCAACTAAAATATAAAAAATTTCAACTAAACTATGGAAAATATCAACTAAAATATGAAAAGTTTCAACTTTTATGATAATTGTAACTAAAATATGAAAAATTTCGACTAAAATGTGACAATATAAAAAATTTTAAGATTTTCTAGTTTTTCGAACTTCGGCTCATCTTTTTTTAAATTTTCTCGATAAGTTCGAGAGTTAGCGATCGACTTGCGTTTCAAACTACCGGCGGAAAACGCGTTCAAGCTTAAAGCGCTATGCGTTGATTTATTTTCGATTTCAGGCGTCGAGTCACCGAGAGTCCGAAATAAGCGAGTAAAATTGATCGACAGGACGCCACTTGGACGCGTGTGTAGTTGGTAAACATGGGCGTTAACTTTAACGCCTCGAATATACATATATATATATACCTAGATATTGGCCTATTCAAATCACCCGCGGTGTTACCAAGTGGTTTTATCGTCGGCACGTGCGCCAAATCAATTGGCTCGCGACGCGCCTTCGACTCTCGCGCGATTCATTCCCTCTCTCGCTCTCTCTCCCTCTCTCCCTAGCTCTCTCTCCCCCCTTTCACTGTTCTTTATCTTTATTTTAATTTTTAATATATTATCTAAAATTTGTGTAATTATTGTGAATATTATTCGATAAATATTTTTCGAAAATTATAATTTGCCCCAAGGAAGTTCTAAGGCATAATAAAGCATCTCTCTCCCCCCTCCCTCTCTCTCTCTATCTCTCTCCCGCTATTTCTCTTTTATGTTTATTTTTATTTTTAAGTTAAAAAATTTGTTCTAACATTTGTGAAATTATTGTGAATATTATTCGAAAAATATTTTTCGAAAATTATAATTTGCCCCAAGGAAATTCTAAGGCATCATAAAGCATCCCTCTCTCCCCCTCCCTCTCTCTCACTCTCTCTCTCTCCCGCTATTTCTCTTTTATTTTTATTTTTATTCTTACATCAAAAAAATTTTCTAAAATTTTTGAACTTATTGTGAATATTATTCGAAAAATATTTTTGCGAAATTATAATTTGCCCCAAAGAAATACTAACGCATAATAAAGCTTCAATTAATCAATCTGTCTCTTTCTCTCTCTTACTCTCAAAAACAAAGAAAATCTCAAAACTACCCAAATTAATAAAACTTCTTTAAAAAAAAAAGAAAACATATACAAATTTCTTCAAATTCTTTCAAAGAAAAATTCGAGATTCTTGTCTCTGAGAAATCCACGCTGATGTAAGAATATAAAGGGCAAAAAAAGAAATATTATTGTTCGTCTCGGCGAATCATCGAATGAACACACGGAGCCGGACGTTCGCCGGTTTCCTTCTCGCCTCATTTTCTATCCTCCATCGCGTTCATCCCTCTTATAAAAAACACACACACACACACACACACACATATATATATATATATATATAAATACATGTGTATATATATATATATTTCTTTTTTTCTCTTTTTCTTCTCATTCTCCCTTCTCAGCGTACCGTTGGCCTCCGCTCGTCGACTTTCCTTGAACCGCCTTACCGTCCAACCCTCATCCCTCCACCCCTCCTCCTCCTCCTCATCCTTCTCGACGTTTTTATTTTCTTTTTTCTCTTTCGTTTTTTCTCTCCAACATACATATATATGTACAAAGATAGAGAGAGAGAAGGAGACATATACAGAGCTTTCGCATGTTTCGTTCGGTAGAAAGACGGAGATAGAAAAGAGAAAGAGAGAGAGAGCCCTCTCGCGCTCTCGCTAGCGAAAGCGTCACGTACTCGCTCTGAAACAAAAACGTAGCGACGTCAAATGCGATTACGAGAGCTGCGAGAGCTGCTCCAGAACGCGGATGCTGTGCGCTAGGTTAGATGGGCGACGAGCGAGAGAGAGAGAGAGAGAGAGAGAGAGAAAGTCTCCGAGGGATGAAGAGGGTGCTTTTCTCTCTCTCTCTCTCTCTCTCTCTCTCTCGCTCTCAAGCTCTCCTACTTTCTCTATCTATATATAGTCATAGAGAGAGAGAGAGAGAGAGAGAGGGAGAGAGATAAAGAGAGAGAGAGGGAGAGAGAGTGAGCTTTTGCTCAGGCGAGCAGTGAGAGCGGTGGAGGTTGGTGCACGAAGAACCGGAGGTGGAGATGCTGCTGCTGATGCTTGGGGGGTTGGGAGTGTAGAGGAAGAGGGGAGGAGGAGAGGTTGGGGGGAGGGGGTGGCTGTAGTGTAGCAACGATGGTGGTAGAAGTAGAAGTAGTAGAAGTATGGTAGATATAGTCGCGATGCTGAAGCAGGATGACGAAGAGGACAACCGGAGGCAGACTGAAGGATAAAGAGAGAGAGAGGGAGAGAGGAGAAAAGCTCAGAGACGGTTGGAAAATTGTCCGAGGTTCGAGAGATACAGCGAATATCTATCGTAAATATATATATATATATATGTATATGTATATATATATATATATATAAATATATTCTTACGAACGTGTCCAGGAGAGGGTCGTGTCGAGAGAAGCGTGAAAATGGCGAAACGAAGATGGGAAAGATCGTGGAATGCGCGTCAGGCTAAATTCGCCAAGGTTGTAAACGAACGAGAATGGAAAAAAAAATATTTAAATAAAAAAACAGAAAAATTGTCGATATTTCGTTTCATGGGAAAGTACAAATTTATACGGGCGATATTCTAAATTATCTACATAGAGAGGAGAAAGAAAAGACGAAAATATATTTTCTTTTTTTTCTTTCTTTCTTTTTTGTTAAGGGGGATACAATTTTTAGTTTTATTACACGTTTTTGTTTTTTTATTGTTTGCTGTGGTGTTTTTTTTTTCGTTGACGAACACTGCCACGTGTTGGCGAGTATTCCGGGTGGAAAAATTCCGCGCGAGTCGAAAAAACAGCTCAGATTTCTACACATATATATATATGTATATATATTTCTACATACATATATACAATATTATGTATAATATTTATTATTATATTATGTTATTATATAATTTTATAATATAATTATATATATATATATATATATATATATATATATATATATATATATATATATATATATATATATATATATATATATTATGATATATATTATAATAATAAATTATATCATTTTATAATAATATATAATATTATATATTATAATATATGATACAATATAATGTATAATTTTATAATATAATTATAAATATTGTATATACATTATAATATATATTATTTTATATAATATAACATATTACATCATAATATATATAATATAATATATATTATAATATTATAATATTATTATATAATATAATATTATATATATTATATAATATAATATAATATATTATATTATATTATATATTATATAATATATTATAATTATTAATATTATAACAATAAATTATACAATAATAATAATAAAATATAATATATGTGAGGGAGGGGGGGGGGTAGTTTTGTCCACGAGGCGAATGAAATTTTTCGCGCGGATATTATTTTCCTACATGATTCTACACGCGTATGGTCACGGGGGAAGGGTTGCAAGGGCATTTTTGGTAAAATGTGAAAATGGGATGTGTTAGAAGAGAGAGAGAGAGAGAGAGGGGAAATGTAGGAGGGAGTTGATAGATAGAGAGAGAGAGAGAGACGTATGAGCCGGTGCGAAAAATCGATCACCCGGCACACACGTTCGACGCATCGACACCGTGTACACCTGCGTGCTATGATTTCCCGGGTCTGCTCGCGTGAAATATAGGGGTGCCCGATGGCCGATGATATTATACGCTCGGGTGTACGTAACACGCGCTTTTCCCCTTTCCGTACCAGCGAGCGAACGACGAATGTTTATATTATACTTCCTACATCGACATTGTCACACTGTAGATGAACATAAATGAAATGGCATATACAAAATGAAAAAAAAAAAAACAAAAACAAAATGTTCGTGTTTCCTGTAATTATTAATTTATAAAACGAGTTATTTCCAATTGACGAAGCTTCGATAAAACGAAGCACGATTCGTCGAAACGGCATATTTTAGGACAATTTTTAAACACTGGAAAGATACAATAAAATATTTTGTCTCGATGCGAATAAAATAAATAATTTTAAAAAAGAGGAAACTTTACCGACCGTTGGTACGTGGATTATCGAGCATGATTTATTCATCCCCTGGCGGTCAATTTGGGAACGAGATCGAGCCACGTTGTCCCGAGACTTTGGCCCTTTTCGTCGTCCTTCGCAAAAGGTTTCTTCCTCCGTGCTGACGAGGAAAGGCCTCCTCTTGTATGGCTAGAGACAGAGGGATAGAGAGAAAGAGAGAGAGAGAGAGAGAGAGAGAGGGAAAGAGAGACAAGGAGAGAGAAAGAGATAAACTCTCACGTTCCCAACACCATCGTAGTGGAGAGAATCCGGCAGAGCTTGAACCTTTCTCGCACGCGCACACTCTGCCATCCAGGACGAACAGCAGGAGCAAGAGCGGCAGCACCAGCAGCTAGCCGCCCTCCGCCCATTAAAAAGTTGTTAAACGCAGCCTGACGGCGCCCCGCGGCAAATTGAAACCCCATCATAAGTCTTCCTCGCAGGTGACTCTCTCTCTCTCACTCTCTCTCTTTTTGTATATATACAGGGTGAATTTCATAAGGTTTCTCAAACTTTATTTTAAGGTAGATGGGATCATTACAAACAAAAGTTGCAAATATACATTGGGGATATTTTTAATAGTTTACGAGATATAAATGTTTAAAGTTGGTCCAATGAGAGCGCGCCGAGAAGCGTTGGGCCCGCCCACTCCCGCTCTAGCCGTAGAGATAGCACAGTGTAGGGCGTTGCATTTGGGATTGCATAATTCAGAGCAGTCGATTTTATTTATTATATTGTTACGCAGTTATTTTTATTTCTCGGGCATTGACTGCTTTGAATTTTGCCGAGCACGCCGAGATGCGTTGGAGCCGCCCACTCCCCGCCCTAACAGCCAATGGCTGAGAAATAAAATTAACTGCGTAATAAGATAATAAACACAATTCACTGCTCTGAATTTTGCAACCCCAAATGTAACGTTCTACACTGTGCTATCTCCACGGCTAGGGTGGGGAATGGGCGGGCCCAACGCTTCTCGGCGCGCTCCGATTGGACCAACTTTAAACATTGATATCTCGTAAACTATTAAAAATATCCCCAATGTATATTTGCAACTTTTGTTTGTAATGATCTCATCTATCTTAAAATAAAGTTTGAGACAACTTATGAAACTCACCCTGTATATAGGACATATAATGTAAAACGCGCCGGTATAGTAACGCGCCGCAACGTTGGTGAAACCGAGGGAAGCGTCTCACTCTCTCTCCTGTCTTTTACTAGACACGATGTCGTTCCAGTAATTAAAAATATGACGAGGCGAATATTTCAATTCCGGGATAGACGTTGCGAGTCACGAGGAAACAATCACCGTGAATTTTTACCTCGTACCTAAAAGTACTTAATTTTCATCGATGCGGGAACCAAAATGGCGGCTACTTGTATACAGTTCGATATTTCGATAACAGACGATTGAATACTTAATTGATATAATTTTAATTATAAAATATAAAATAATGTTACAAAAATTATCAAATTTAGATTTTTGTAACTTTTTTAAAATTGGAATTTCACTACTGACTTCCAAAAATACGAATTCCAAAAATACAAAGGGAGTTCACGTTATATCGGAAAATCGTGAAAAAATAAAACCTACCAATTCGTATGTTTTCTCGAATGAATTACAAAAAAAAAAAAAAACAAAAAAAAGTAGGAAATATTGCCAGGTAGCCGGGAGTCAAAGTTTTTCCTACGAAGAACCAAGAATCGTTGAGAACAAAAAAAGGATGAATGAGGAGCAAGAAAAAAGAAATGAAAGGGCGGATTGAGAGAAGAAATAAAAACGATGAAGAGAGAGAGAGAGAACGAAAGAGACAGAGACAGAGAGCGAAAGAAGAGCATGCGGGAGAATCTCTGACGGAAGAGAGCAGAAAGCTCAACTTTTTTTTTCGTCCTTTTTACTCCGCGTACTTTTCGCAAGGTCGAGATCCAAGGTACTCCTATCCTTCTCTTTATCCCTCTCTCTCTCTCTCTCTCTCTCTCTCTCTCTCTCTCTCTCTTTCGTCCTGGTCGTACGATGAATTTCTCATGCGCCCTCCACTAGTAACGTTCTAGCCTCTTTCTCCCCCCCCCCCCCACCCTAAACTCCCTCACCCACCCTCCTGCCTCCGTTCTCTAGGAGCAGAGAAAAAGCTTTTGAACAAGTTCGACGTTTTGTAGTCCAAGTTATAGGTACGCGATAAGGAAGGAGAACTCTTTTTCGAGCCTCTCTCTCTCTCTCTCTCTCTCTCTCTCTCTCTCTCTCTCTCTCTCTTTTCCTTTTTGCTCCCTGGCTCTTTCTCTCTCTCTCTCTTTCGCGAGAAGCTCAGGAGAGCACCGAGGGAGGAAAAACTCCTGCGATCCACTTCTACTTTGAAACGTGGATGATAAAAATGGCGCGAGAAACCGAGAAAACGAGACTAATAAGTCGAGATGGAGAAAAAGTTTCGAGCATTTTTACCGAGACTCGCAGCCCTAATGATTAAATAGAAGATTTGCATTAATAAAAAAAATACACGGAAATATAAAACAGAAAACACATTAAAAATTTACCTACTGGAATTAATTACGCGGATCCAAGTAAAAGCGCGCCATTACCAGTTTTCCCTACTGCGTTTTTCTAGGTATTTACAAAAAATTGTAAACGTTAAGAGGAGAAAAAATGTTTTTAAATCGTTCCTTTAAATAATTCGAGTTTAATAAATCTTTTCTTTAAATAATTCAAATTTAATGAATTTTTCTTTTAAATAATTCAAATTTAATTAATCTTTTCTTTGAATAATTCAAGTTTAATTAATCTTTCCTTTAAATAATTCAAATTGAATAAATCTTTACTTTCAATAATTCAAATTTAATAAATCTTTACTTTAAATAATTCAAATTTAATTAATTTTTCCTTTAAATAATTCAGATTTAATTAATCTTTACTTTAAATAATTCAAATTTAATAAATCTTTACTTTAAATAATTCAAATTTAATAAATCTTTCCTTTAAATAATTCAAATTTAATAAATATTTCTTTTAAATAATTTAAATGTAATTAATCTTTCCTTTAAATAATTCAAATTTAATTAAACTTTCATTTAAATTATTCAAATTTAATAAATCTTTACTTTAAATAATTCAAATTTAATTAATTTTTCCTTTAAATAATTCAAATTTAATAATTCTTTACTTTAAATAATTCAAATTTAATTAATCTTTCCTTTAAATTATTCAAATTTAATAAATCTTTAATTTAAATAACTCAAATTTAATAAATCTTTACTTTAAATAATTCAAATTTAATAAATCTTTCCTTTAAATAATTCGCATTTAATAAATCTTTCCTTTAAATAATTCATTAATAAATTTTTCCTTTAAACAATTAACAATATTCCTTTTTTTTAATTAATAAGAATATTTTTAAAAACAAAAATTAATCGACCGACTAATAAGCCACGAGGTATGCAAAAAATAAAGGGATAAATATCGACAACGACCCTCGTTAATCGACGACCCAATAAGCCGAAAAAATTGCGGCGAAATAGGGTGGAGGGGGGTGAAAACGAAAAAAGGGTTGTTACAGGGTGATCAAGCGGTCTCTTCGGGTAAGAAATTATCTCGAAAACTTGGTTTTTCGGCACACAAACAGAGAGAGAGAGAGAGAGAGAGAGAGAGAGAGAGAGAGAGAGAGAGAGAGAGAGAGAGAGAGAGAAAGGGTTCTCGCGTTCGTCATTACGAAGGGGATGAAAAAACCGCGAGGGCGCGGATGAATAAGCAAAAAAAAAAGTTACTAAAAACATAAAAGAAAGAAGAAGGAAAGAAATAAAAGAAGAAGAAAAAAAAATTGCGCAACCCATCCGGCGCCAATCCACGATTCTTTCGGCGTAACAGAAGGACGTGGGGGTGGGTTGCGCCACCCCTTATCGTACACGAGAGACGCGTAAAGGTCGAGCGCATCCCCCTATACGTGATACACGTACACATTGAAAATGCGGAGAAGCCTCTTTCCCCGACACGCGCGCATGGGTCAGCTTTCAGGCTAACGCTGTTAGGAAAATATTTTTAAAATAATTTTGCACTTAGTTCGCATCGTTCGCATTTTCTGTCGCGGACCTCAAGTGCGAGGGCAAGAGGGTTTCTCTCTTTTTTTTCTCGATTTTTCCTCTTTTTTTCTCGGACGTAGAGAGGGATTAAAGAGAGAGGAAGAGAGAGAGAGAGGAGGAAAAAAAAAGATTTACAAGGAGAGAAAAAAGGTGATGAGAGGGTCGAGCGAATAGAGACGATGGCGAACATTTGCTCGACGAGAGGGGGAATATTAGTATAGCACATGGTTTAAGGTAGCGAGAGTGCACCCCATCGTCTCTCTCTCTCTCTCTCTCTCTCTCTCTCTCTCTCTCTCTCTCTCTCTCTCTCTCTCTCTCTCTCTCTCTCTCTCTCTCTCTCTCATTCGTTGTACTCGCTACGCGAGCGGCGGAAAATTTTTCTCCTCCCGTTCCTCCTCGTCGACATCTCTCATTTTCCCTTAGCTACGTTTAACCGAAAAAGAGAAGCGCGAATTGCTAGGACGATGAGAAAATATGAGAAAAAGAATGCGGCGAAGCGCGCCGTAAGAGAGAGAGAGAGAGAGAGGGAGAGAAAGAGAGAGAGAGAGAGGGAGAGAGAAAGAGGGAGAGGAAAGCAAAAAGATTAAAAAAATAAACAACCACGGGGATGGCGCCCTTCGCGACGTTTCATTTCTTTTTTTATTCTTTCGGTCGCCACTGTTTTTTTTTTTCATTTCGTTTCGTGTCGTTTTTCTTTTCTACTTTTCTGCCTCCTTCTCCTCCTCCTCTTCTTCTTCTTCTTCGTCTTCTTCTTCGATCTCATCTCTTCGTTTATCTCTCCGAAGCTCTGGAACCATCGCGACCGTTCATCGAAAAATAAATTTACATCCGCCGGACATACATTGACTCGTTCTACTTGCACGATCTACTCGTTATACACGTGGACAGTAGATACGACTGTGTCGTTAGATTTGTCGAAAAATGTATTTTTTTTATTTTTTTACTGAAAGCTTACGTCTTTCTTGATACATGATTCAAATTTCGTAAAATTCTGAGTAGTGGAAGTATGTTAAATAATTTTTTGAAGTTAGCGTTTTAATTCATTAGAAATTCAAACTTTTTCAGAAAATCGTGTCTCCTGAAAGATTTGTCGAAAAATATATTTTTTTAATTTTTTTACTGAAAGTACATGTCTTTCTTGATACGTGGTTCAAATTTCGTGAAATTTTGAGCAGTGAAAGTATGTTAAATAATTTTTTGAAGTTAGCGTTTTAATTCATTAGAAATTCAAACTTTTTCAGAAAATCGTGTCTCCTGAAAGATTTGTCGAAAAATGCATTTTTTAAATTTTGTACTGAAAATAAATGTCTTTCTTGATACGTGGTTCAAATTTCATGAAATTCCGAGCAGTGGAAGTATGTTAAATAATTTTTTGAAGTTAGCGTTTTAATTCATTAGAAATTCAAACTTTTTCAGAAAATCGAGTCTCCTGAAAAATTATGTTTTTTCACCTGTAATGTACCTTTTCTCGAAATCTACTCATCGTATCGGCTTTTTTTTTGACGTAACAAGTACATCCAAACGAAGGATGTCTCGAGCCATTTTTTTTTTAAACGAATCAAACCAGAGAAAAATATATTTGAAGGTAAAAAAACATGGTGAAAAATTTTAACAAAATTTCCCAAACGATGTCAAAAAATTCTGAAACAAAATATCGAAAAAATGGTTGGACACATTGTTTATAACACTTTAATATACACGCACAACAAAAATGGTCAAAATTGGACGTACGGTTCCTGAGAAAAGGTACATTGAAAATAGGCATTTTTTCGAACCAATGCTTTTCGACTTTCAACTGGTCCCAAAATTTTTCTATTTCGAATATCCTCAAAAATCCTACATAGAATTATCAATAAAGTCTTTTTGAACAAAACTGAAAAAAAATCATCGAAAAATACTGAATAGTTTTGAAGAAATATCAATTTGAAGCAAAGAAAATCAGATCGGAGCTTCCCAATATGTCGAACCTCCTTAAAGGATTGAAGTGGGGGGGGTATACGTATGACTAAAATTGTTAAGAACAGAAAAAAATTAAATTCCCCACAACTTCCCTCTTTCAAACTAAAAATTTGCAAATATTTTCTATAAAATTGATTATTAACAAATTCCCATAAAAAAAAAAACAAATTAAAAATCAATTATAAAATATCAAAATTGGACAATTTATTGAACAAGCCTTCCCAGAAACGATTCAAAATTATCGTAATTCAAAATTTAATCAGAGGAATAAAAGTTATTCTCCCCTTAATCGACGCGAAGCAAATCAAAAGCTTTGAATCTTCAATTACACAAACCCTGCATCGTCTACAAAATTTCAACTCTCCAGTCGCGTCGCCCCCATCCCTTACAAACGAGATCCAACTCGCCTCTTGTCAGATTTTAAGGGACAAAGAGGCATTGTTGAAAATTAACAAACAAGCAAAATTTTTAAAAAACAAAAAAACGAAAACAAAATTGAAAAAACAATCTATACATATATACACATAAATAAATATGGCAAAGCAATGTCATGTCGGACAAAAATATTGGGGGTGCGTAGCGCGTTTCGGATAATTGTTCGATACCCCATTTACGTGTGGATGGACCGAATGCCCGATGGAATGGCGAAAGAGATGCCGTTGGAAACGGTACGCGATGGTTGCCGCGTATTTTGCGGGGGTTGGAATGGGAGGGGCAGGAGGGAGGGAGGGATGGAGGGAGGGGGGAGGAGGGGGTACCGATCTGCGTCCAGAAGAGCGTGGACGGGTAAAGGGCGTGTGAGAGAGCGAGAGAGAGAGAGCGAGAGCGAGAGAGAGAGAACGATGGTAGAGTCGCGTTCAACCATCCGGAAGCTATGAATATATTATTCAGCGGGCAGTTTCGGTAGACTCCGATCGGATGGAACATCGATCACGGTATGGCGCATCCCTTTGGGCAATTTTCATGCGTCAGAGTGCCGCCGCGCTATTCTCGCGCGCTATCCGTACCTATATATACATATGTATACGCGTTGTGCGCGACGCACACCGAGTGTACGAATTTCTATATCTATATATCCATATATCCATATATCTACATATCTATATATCTACTTATCCATATATCTATATATCTATATTTCTATATATCCATATATCTACATATCTATATATCTATATATCTATATATCTACATATCTATATGTCTATATATCTACATATCTGTATATCTATATATCTATATATCTACATATCTATATATCTATATATCTATATATCTACATATCTATATATCTATATATCTATATTTCTATATATCCACATATATATCTATATATCTATATATCTATATTTCTATATATCTATATATCCGTATATCTATATATCTATATATCTATATTTCTATATATCTATATATCCACATATATATCTATATATCTATATATCTATATATCTATATATCTACATATCTGTATATCTATATATCTATATATCTATATATCTACATATCTATATATCTATATTTCTATATATCCACATATATATCTATATATCTATATATCTATATTTCTATATATCTACATATCCGTATATCTATATATCTATATATCTATATTTCTATATATCTATATATCCACATATATATCTATATATCTATATATCTATATATCTGTATATCTATATATCTGTATATCTATATATCTATATATCTATATTTCTGTATATCTATATATCTATATTTCTATATTTGTATATATATGGGGGGGGGGGGGGGGTATGTATGGGAATGTATAAGCATTATGGGATAGGAGTGTACGAAAGCCGTACGTTCGATATATTCAAACAACATTATAATTGGGCACAAACGTGCAAATGTGCGCTGCACGGTCCATTCTGATAGACATTGTAATCGCCTGTAACTCAATGGGGATGTAATAACGACGGGAATATGACGATGCGATAATTACCTTATGCGCCGGTAATCGTCAAGAAGTAAAAAGAAAAATGAAATGAAAAAAGTGGGGATTATCTAGTTTGTTATAATACTAGGGATTGTTAGGAATTTGGACGATATTAATGTTGGCAGATTGGATTTTTAATTATCTTTTCCGTTTTTTTTTTAGTTTGTTTCTTGGAATTTGTTTTGTTGTGGAATGTTGGAAAAATTGTTATTATGATAAGAATTGATAATAGAATTTTGTTATTATTATAGTCTTATTGTTTATATTATTATTATTATTGTTTTTCATACATTTTTAATACACTTTGTAAATTTCAGAAATAACAAAATTAATCTTTTTCCATTTTTTAATTGAAATAAATATTTATTTTTGCAAAATAAAATCAATATTTTGCGATCTTTCCAAATTTATCATCGTCGTCATTTAAATTATCAATTTTTCTTTTTATCAATTTTACAAATATCAAAAATAATTTTTCTCCTAGAAAAAATTGAAATAAATATCTATTTTTGCGAACAATAAACAATATTTTACAATCTTTCCAAATTCATATCATCCTCATTTTTATTATATTAATAAAACTGTCATATTTTTCTTTTTATCAATCCTAAAAAAATCGAAAACTTAAATTGTCTCCACCCAAAATTGAAATAAATACATTTTTATCCCCCCCCCCCCCTAAAAAAACAATATTTTCAATCTATCCCAGAACTTCAATATCGTCGCTCGAATTCACAATTAATGACAATTTCGTCCCGAAACTAATTACCAAAAAAAAGAAAAATTTGATAAATAACAAATTCGAACGATAATTTTGTCATCGATACGCGTGACTTGCCGAAGGACTCGACCGGGGGGTTGTTCACCGGTCAGAAATGAACGACCAGTACAAGAGAAGGGGGGGGGGTCCAGTTGCCCCAACCCCTTATCAATCGTTCGTACGATACGATGCAAAAATATTCGCGTCGATGATTCGTTCGTTCATTCTATCGAATCAAAACGTTTATTCGATCGAAAAGAAAATTAAAAAAGGAATTATTCTTGGATAAAAATCAAGTACGATCGAATATTTTTTAATTATTGTCTAATTAAAATTTGTTATCGTTAATTTTCCATCTTTCATTCGAAACTGGATATCGTTATCGTTATCAATGATAACAACGGAATTTAAGAAGATAAGATCTCCCTCATTGTCCTCTTCTCTTCACGTTCTTCCTTTTTTCTTCCTCTTCTTCCTTCTTTCTTCCTTTCGTCACAAAACGAAAGGTATTATGGCACACGTAGTGTTTCCATCGTCCCGGAGAAACGCGAAGCTCTTCATTTTCGCTCGTTTGGTCTCATTCGCGTCTCGCCCGCCTGCCCTCGCGCTCGGATAAAACAACAATTGGTCGGACAAGGATTTCGAAGGTAATTTGCGCTTGGCAATTCGAGGACCGAGCTATAGCCGTGAGGCAACGAGAGAGGAGGAGGAGGAGAGAGAGAGAGAGAGAGAGAGAGAGAGAGAGAGAGAGAGAGAGAAAGATCCCGAGAGCGAATAACGAGTGAGTTTCTCTCGTGAAACGAACGAGTAGAGAAAGAAAGAGAGAGGGAGAGAGAGAGAGAACGTAGCGAAACATCCACACTCCTGTACATTGTTTGCGGCTTGGAATCAATAAAAGCATAGCTTTAGGCTACGCTCTCGTCGTCATGACGACGGGAGAGAAACCCTACCGCGCTCACTCTCATCCCCCTCCTCGCCATGCCCACCATTTCTCCCTCTTCACCTCCTTCGAATGAGAGAAAGAGAGACAGGGAGAGAGAGATATATATATATAGATAGAGGGAGAGAGAGCGGGAGGAGGGAGAGAGAGGGAGAGAGACTGCGTTGCCGCTCAAAAGTTGGAGTAAGCCCGCCCGCCCTCTATACAGGGTGAATTTCATAAATTCTAACAGAGGCTTTATTTTAAGGTAGATGGGATCATTACAAACAAAAGTTGTAAATAAACATTTGGGATATTTTGAATAGTTTACGAGATATCAATTTTTTAAGATGGACCAATCAGAGCGCGCCGTGAAGCATTGGAGACGCCCACTTCCATCTTAGCTGTAGAGATAGCACAGTGTAGGGCGTTATATTTGGAGTTGCAAAATTCAGAGCGGTTAATTTTATTTATTATATTATTACGCAGTCAATTTTATTTCTCTGGCATTGGCTGCTAGGATAGGGAGTGGGCGGGGTCAACTCTTCTCGGCGCGCTGTGATTGGACCAACTTTAAATATCGATATCTCGCAAACTATTAAAAATATCCCTAATGTATATTTGCAATTTTTGTTTGTAATGATCTCATCTAACTTAAAATAAAGTCTGTTACAACTTAGAAAAATTCACCCTGTATAGTCGTGGATCATCCTCAAAATTGTCCATCAGTTTTTTTTACCCAACCCTCACCAACAGCCTCGAGTTCCAAACATGTTTGCCCGGACTCACACTCATCCCCTCGAGCCAATAAAAATTGAAGTATTTTTCTACTTTGTCGTATGTTTACAATTTTTTGTTTTTTATTTTTTTTTTCTTTCTTTTGTTTCGTAAACCGTCACGGTTTCCCATTTGAGAAGGTCCATTGTGAAGCTTTTTTCGATTTTGAACGAAACTCAGAATCGAAGGAAATAGAAGGAAGAATGATATTCGAGGGAATGATAAATTTTCGTCTCGATTCAATTTTTTATTAAATTACAATTTTTATTCAAAATATTGAAAATTTTTGTAATTATTTCCAAAAACTCGATTTTTGAGAAATATTCAGTCAAACGAGACAAATAAATTTCGAAATTCGAACAATTCTTGTCTTCGAATAATCGAAAAAAAAAAATCTTTTTTTTTCAAAATTTTTTTTTTTTGCATTTTTTCCCTCCTGGACATTTTTCTATTCGACCGAGATAAATCTTTGCAACAATCTCGTCACAACAAAAATTAATTTACAAAAGCCAAACGCGAATTTTTCAAAATAAATTCGTTCTTGGAAAAAATCGTAGGACGTTTATGCGTTTGTCGTGGTGCGAAAATCCGAAAAACGTTAAGCTCGCCCGCCCGTGCGGCGCGCAACGTGCCGCGAGCAGCTTCACGAGGACGCAAGTCCGTCGGGGAAAAACGTCGATAATCGCTCGCGCGTGTGCGACATCGTCGTGCCGAAAATACCAGGGCGAGAAAGAGCAACACCATCAGCATCCTGAGAGGATCGAGGCGAGGCTCCGGCACGTTTTCACCTTCGATAGATCGATTTACTTCAGGTAAGGATCGTCTCGAGCAACGTGAAACAACAGGTAATCGTTGATTTTTACTTTTCGCGTTACGAGAACGAACGATTTGCTCTTCGAGGAATTTTCATCCTGGCCTATTTCTTTTTCATCCAGACAAACGCAATGTACAATCGCTATTTTCATTTGAGTCGACCCATACGTCGAGTCAGGACGTGATTTGATTTAAAACGTTCTTTTAATTTTCTTAATTTGCTAATTTATTTTACAAATTTAAAGTCAATTTTTTGTTTTTGTTCAAAAGATTATTGAAGGTTTGATATTTGTTTTAATTGATTCGATTAAAAACGTTCTTTTAATTTTGTTCATTTACTAATTTATTTTACAAATTCAAAGTCAATTTTTTGTTTTTGTTCAAAAGATTGTTGAAGGTTTGATATTTGTTTTAAAATTGTAGCATCGAGTTGATGAATAATTTCTATTGTTTTTTTTTATTCTCGAAGAATTATAATTGAGATTTTGGAAATTTTGATGAATTGTTTTTGATGGTTTAGTTTTGTTAGATTCGATTTGTTATGTCGTTTGATATCGAGGAATGAAAGCGGTTTCGAATTTATAATGCTGTATGAAAATTAGAACGAGGGATTGGCTAGATTATCGAGGAACGATAGTCACGGTTTCACGATCAAGCGAGAGAGCGAGTTATTTAAAAATGCATGGAGCAACAGATTCGCCACGTATCGTATTTCTATTCTCAAAAGCCAGCGGTGAGATGAAACACGTTTTCGAGCTCTGCATATATACAAAGTAGCTTGTCATTCGTGCGACATTATCGCATCATCGTCATCGGCTGTTTAAGCGAATCTCTTTATACAATTTCAATTCTACATGCCAGTTTCAAAATTGTTAACTTGACTCGTTACTTGAACGGTCGGTTGGAACTGTTACAAGTAAATTGCGACGTTTGACTAATTCGTTATACAGAATTAAATTACAGACGTATAGGAGAATATTGAAATTACAATACAATTAAATTACATTACAATTAATCTTTAATATCGATTCAATTTTTTGTGTAACACTTGATCAGCGAAGAGTTCCAAGTTTGATAAACTGAACTAAATTTGATTCTATACAAAACACAAAACTAAACTTAATTCGTCGTTCTGTTTAAGTGAATGTCTTTATACAATTTCAATTCTACATGCTAGTTTCAAAATTGTTAACTTGACTCGTTACTTGAACGTTCGTTGGAACTGTTACAAGTAAATTGCGACGTTGGACTAATTCGTTATACAGAATTAAATTACAGACGTATAGTCGAATATTGAAATTACAATATTTAATCTTTAATATGGATTCAATTCTTGTCTAACACTTGACCATCGAAGAGTTCCAAGTTTGATAAACTGAACAAAATTTGATTCTATACAAAACACAAAACTAAACTTAATTCGTCGTTCTGTTTAAGCTCTTCAATCTCTTTATACAATTTCAATTCTCCACGCCAGTTTCAAAATTGTTAACTTGATTCGTTACTTGAACGGTCGGTTGGAACTGTTACAAGTAAATTGCGACGTTGGACTAATTCGTTATACAGAATTAAATTACAGACTTATAGTCGAATATTGAAATTACAATATTTAATCTTTAATATGGATTCAATTCTTGTCTAACACTTGACCATTGGAGAGTTTCAAGTTTGATAAACTGAACAAAATTTGATTCTATACAAAACACAAAACTAAACTTAATTCGTCGTTCTGTTTAAGCTCTTCAATCTCTTTATACAATTTCAATTCTACATGCCAGTTTCAAAGTGTTAACTTGACTCGTTACTTGAACGTTCCTTGGAACTGTTACAAGTAAATTGCGACGTGCGACTAATTCGTTATACAGAATTAAATTACAGACTTATAGTCGAATATTGAAATTACAATATTTAATCTTTAATATGGATTCAATTCTTGTCTAACACTTGACCATTGGAGAGTTTCAAGTTTGATAAACTGAACAAAATTTGATTCTATACAAAACACAAAACTAAACTTAAATCGTCGTTCTGTTTAAGCTCTTTAATCTCTTTATACAATTTCAATTCTACTTGCCAGTTTCAAAATTGTTTGATTCTATACAAAACACAAAACTAAACATAATTCGTCGTTCTGTTTAAGCTCTTTAATCTCTTTATACAATTTCAATTCTACATGCCAGTTTCAAAATTGTTAACTTGACTCGTTACTTGAACGTTCCTTGGAACTGTTACAAGTAAATTGCGACGTGCGACTAATTCGTTATACAGAATTAAATTACAAACGTATAGTCGAATATTGAAATTACAATATTTAATCTTTACTATCGATTCAATTTTTGCCTAACCATCGAAGAGTTCCAACTTTGATAAACTAAACAAAATTTGATTCTATACAAAACACAAAACTAAATTTAATTCGTCGTTCTTGCTGTCTTACAGATCACTCGCTGTAACATTCGTAGAATAGAAACAAAAAAAAACATGCGGTTCGTCGTCTCTTCGCAAAATCGAGGGTGTACCGTGGCAACGAGAACGTCAACATCGTCACGAAGTGCAAGACCGGTTTTTGTAAGGCGACACAGGTACATATGGGTCTCACTCCCTCCGTTCTGAATGGACCAAATGATATAAATTATTTATGGATTTCGACACCCGAGGGGTGGAGTGGAGAGAAAAAAAAGAGGAGAGAAAGTTCTCTGTTCCGTGCTGTCGATGCCGTCGCTCGACGAGCTTGGGGTGCTGCTCTCGTTCACGGGGGTCCACTTGCACCGAGAAACGAGAGCGAGAAGAGCCCCTTGGGGAACCCCCTCAACATATGCATTCTACGTTCCCTCTATCTCTACATATATACATTTCCCATTCCATTCTCCACTCTAAGCCCATAAAATTGATCTCTAAGTACCCCAAAATCCGTATCTCGCACTTGTGTCTTTTAACACCTAACACTTTTTTCGTCGATACTTCCTATCGGTTACTACACTACATTTCATTCATTCCCTCATTTCTCGCTTTTTTTTCGCATAAAATTACAACTAAACGCTCCATAATTTAAAGTCAAATTCATTTAACGTTACACTCTTTTATTGGTCCTTAATTCATATTATTTTTACTACTATGAAATTAATATAAATATGAAATAATTGAATTGTTTTTATATTATCGCATTAAATGTGAATATAGATCTATCATACTTTTTACTAATTATGATATTATTGTCATTACTATTATTATTATTACTTTGCAACGACGTATTAGAAGACGTCGATTACCAAGAGAGTATCTCGCGACAAATATATCTATGATGTATAGGGGGAGTCGATAAATCGTGAACCAGACTGTCGCATTCGACCCCCTCCTGGTACCAATCTAAATCAATGGGCTTGTGGGTAATCGCATAATAATTACCGCGGACTCCCCCCTGCTGTACATCTGTCGTTGGCCAAGGGGGTCGTGTCCCGGTGTTCGAGATCAACCCCCTTCCCTAGCTCTTCATACGGAAGAGTCGCCGCACTATCCGAACGACTTCGTACACGTCCGAGCCAGTGTGTCTCAGCAGGTTCTATTGTACTTGGCTACATCGCTCGCACGAATGCTCCACGGAATTTCGAGTCTTTTTCTCTCTTCCAGTGAACTCGATCGAGTACTTCGAGCGAATGAACTCGTATCCTCGAGCAAGAGAGGATCCTCTCGTTCCAATTCCAAATATACAACGAGGGTGGTGGAGATGATTGGCCCAAAATTAAAGTCTCGCATCCCTAAAAAAGAAAATATTTATAAATCTTTGATAAACAAGATATGCTTAGGTTTTAAATTGTATTTCAGATCACGAGAAATTATGTTTGCTGCAATTTTACTCACTGTCTGCATTCGTTCGAGTTTGGCTTTTCGGGGTCCTCATCATCCAAGTGGTAGCGTCTCTCATCATCACTATGTACCGGTTAACAATGTCAAGTTGACTCAGGACGACGAGCTGTTGCATGATGCCACGTGAGTAAAATAAAAACATCATTCAATTTACACAATTATTTTTACAATAATTTACATTCTTTATCGTTGATAGTCACCTGGCTGAAGACATGGGTGGCCTTGCCGAGCAGATTGACGTTTCGCAGATGGATGCTCAAACACTAGAATTTTATTACTTCAAGTCAGTCGATAGTTCTCCTTGATCCAATTTCCAATGAAGTCGTCTTGTATTCAGACTTGCTCGAATTTTATGTGTACTTCAATTTCAGAGTTCACGACATCGACAATAACACTAAACTCGATGGACTGGAACTCTTGCACGCGCTTCAGCACCCGTTTCATGACAGTGATTCGGAGAACGATGTACATCATGCCGACGAGGGGAATCATGTGCCTGACGAACACGAGGATTTACCCCTAGACACCTCGTGGATCGTTGGTCAGTATGAAAGAAAAAATAGGCAAAATTAGACAATGATAATCGAAGAATATTGAGTTATTAACTTAACAATATTAACTTAACTTATTAACTTAATAATGTGGAATATTTTCTGGTAGAACTTATCGACAGGGTACTAGAGGAGGACGACTTAGATAAAGACGGCTATCTGGGATATATAGAATACGTTGTAGGCAGACAGAAGGACCAGGACGAAAATGCTCGGAAGGATATGAAATTGAAAATATAAATATTAAGTATAGACTTTTATACACTGTCAATGGGTCTGAGAGAAGCAGAGCCACAGAAAGAATTGTAATTTTTCGATGGATATTCTTCTCGGATGAAAACATTTGTGCCAATAAAAGACAAAACTGAATGGACGTATGCTGAATTGATCATTAATTATAAACATAAGGTCGTTGTAATTACAATAGAAGAATATTTATATGTATTTTACGTTCAATATACATACGTAGGTCTGACCTCGTCGTCTTCACATTGAGACAGTATTGTTTACTTCGATTATTTGAAAAACGCGATTCCTAAATTGTCTGATACGGTTCAACAAGTTGCGATGGAATTTAGCTTAGAGAATGAAGAATTGTGGCAAAAGGCGTTGAACTAAATTTGACTTTGATTTGTTATGTAATGCTACAGAATTTTCGAATCGCGTTTGGCAATTATCGTTCTCACTCAAGGATCGAACATAACGTAAAACATTGCACTTTACAACTGTAATTAAAATTTTGTAGCTCGCACTGTGACAAATAGTATCACGAACTGGCGTTGTTATAAAAATCTCGAAAATAATTAGATATTCGTGCTATTGAAAAATTAATCTTTCACGAGGTTGGGTGATGCACGAATAATTAATCGATAACGGGCAACGGGACGTCGGTAACAACGATGCACTTTTCCCAGAGATCTCTCGCAACTTGAACCTGAAAAATTGATTTTGTTAGACATGGTCGATTTCTCAATGGTATGGATTTTTTTCTATGAACTATCTTTAATTTTAACCTTGTTATCTTCGCCCTCGATCGGTAGATCATCGACTCGAACAAAATCGGGATAACGTTGAATAATTTCTTGAACCGCCGGAGCAAGTTCTTTTCCAACTTCTAGAAATTGGGGCTCGTACTCGTGATATTCTTTGGAATTCTCGGTCGAGTAATAGATTTTTAAAGAATCTTCTTCCTCGACGAGTCTGCGAAAAAGAAACAGATGTATGATTAGAAAAATAATAATAAATCTATATATTATTCTAATATTTTGAGAACGGATTTTAAACTCTCACCTGATGCAATGAGATCTCAATAATCTTATCCTCGTATCTGGATCTATCTCTACTCGATTCTCGATCAAACCTTCGGCAACCATTTGCTCACCGTCTTTAATAATCGAACATTCTTGTTCCTGCGGCGCAAGAACCGGTGGGAGAAAATCGTGAATGTTATCTTTCGCCATTTGATCAGCAATTTTATCGACATCGATGTGATCGATCAATCTGTGCAGCAGATCTTTCGTCTTTTCAATGAAATTCTCTCTAACTTCCGAGTCTTTCGACGAATGTACAAAACCCACGTTTCTCAGATAATTCAATGGTAAACCCTCGCGAAAGCGCGAATCAGAGACAGAAGCGCTCTTGAGAGCTTCCGGAAGTAATTTCTCAAGATAATCGCACCAACTGTTTTTCTGGTAGACGCTTAGAGTTATGTGAAGACTGTGTGTACCATCGATCGTCTCGCCCTGGTGTATCGTGCCTCTCGGGAAATATAACAAATCACCAGCATTGACAACCGTGTCGAGTATCGGCTCGCCGATCTCCGATGGGTCGAAATTTTTTGATGAATAACGTGGCAAATATTCCGAGTCGGTAGGTGGTTTGTACAAACGCCACCGTTTTTTACCCTCAATTTGCAGTATGAACGCTTCGATGTCATCGTAATGAGGTGCAAAACCCTGACTGTCCGGTGGGGTGAGATAAGAATTTGCACCAACGAAACATCCGAAGAACTCTTGCAGCGTAGCTAGAAATATTAACGATTATTTTCATCAGATGCAATCAGAATAATTAAAAGTAAAATAACTAAATGATTTTTTACTCACCGTTCAATGCATGCAACTTTGGTATGAAAGTCTGCGGATTTAACATTCTGATTGAACATCCGTTTGAGTAATAATCCCAAACGACACTTGGAAGCGCCCGACCTAGTGGATTGTGAGTTTCTCTTTGACCATTCGAATATGACGTTATATCGATATTCTTAGTATACAAAATATGGAAATTCCGCAGAATACTGTCCAGTGTCGGTGTTGACATTAAAAGTTTGTAATAATTAGCCTTGTTCCTCTTGATTTGCAATGGTGCGCTCTCCCAGTTATCCCTTCAGAATTACAAGTTATGCATATCATTTTTCAACTCGAAGACATTGTTTCTCGAATTAATCATTACACAAAATAGTCCTAGGTTAGGTATCGTATTGTCGTAGACAAGCCAGCAACTCACTTGAGAAAGTTCTCCACCGATAATGGATGTATGAGCCATTGAAATAATGATTTAGCCTCTTCTACTGGATTGTTACTCAAGCTCATGGGAATTGCCTCGGGTGAATCTGTTTCTGTATTATGATCTACCTCAGACTCTTGAACATGTTCAATCGACGATTCTTTGACGAGTAGGTTATCTTTATTTTTTTTAGAGTGCTTCCTCTCCGCATTTGGTTGCGTCGGGGTGTCTTCGACCAGTGAATGTTCGCAGCTTGTATCTCTCTGTACTTGCGAGACATCCAAATCACTAATCGTCTCTACATTTTCAATAGATTTATTTTTCTTCGATTTTTTAACCTTCTTATGCTTTTTCACCGTTTGCGAATCCATCATGGTAATCGAATTTCCATTGGGTAACGTATTTTTCGAACGTTTTTTCTTTTTCTTTGTAATTCCTTCTTTGGATGGTGAAGTCTGTTTTATGGAATCCTCTTTCAACTCGTTGGAAAGATTGCTCGGTAATATGTCGGAAAGTCGAACTCGTTTTTTCTTTATCTTCTTTGATACAACAGGATTTTCGATATTTTTTCGCTTTTTCGAATAAGCGACAAAAGCCGACACGGGCATCGCAGTGTTTCCCTTCATCTGTAATAAACGCTTTGATCAGTTTCGGTAAACCACGAAAAGTGAGGTTATGTTGACTTATTTTGAGGTTACAATGTTTATGTAGGAAACAAGCCAGCTCGTTAATAACGAACTTGCAGATCGACGATATTTTGATAATCCTAAAAATACATGTAGACTTTTATTCAAGATATTACCATATTATCACTCACTTTTATCGAAACACGTGTTTTATTGGAAGACAACAATCAGACGTGTCGTCTCCCGCGAATAACAGCAGAAACACTCGCGCGCCATCTACAACAATAACACCAATCATAAAACATTCTTTTTCCCGCCAATTTTTCAAACAACAATGATATGTGAAAAGACTGATAATTTAATTTACAAATTGTAAAACGAAGTGCTAGAAAACTTATCAAAATTTAATAATTGAATAATTCATTTTGCTGATAACATATGCGGGACAGTCCAAATAATTAAATATTTAGACTATCCCATCGAGCCGTCCGCTCGATTGATACGAAAATGTCAAAGATACAAGATCCTCATGATATATACGAAGATTGCAATACTTAGTATGAAATATCCATATTAACAATTTTTGAATCGCCGTAGTCAATCAATTTAATTCACCTACCGCCATTATATAATCCTACCGGTTCGTCCATTCGCTGGTGAGAAATGCAGCCGCAGTGCGCCACACAGCGGTGACAATCTGTACCATGACTCAAAATTAGCGGGAAAATTTGAATGTCGCAGGAACATAATGTTTACTTTTCTTTTATAAACATCGCACATCTCTTATCTCCTTATTTATTTAGATTAATTTTATTCTAACACATTCATAATAAATCTTACATGGCTAATGTTAGCTTAGCTAAACAAAAAAAACGGTGTATTTTCTGAGAAAGAAGAACTCAAATCTCTCTCTCCCTGCAGGATTTCTTGAAACGTTTCCAGATGATTACACGTTGAGAGGCAAAGACGAAATGGATGATATTTAAATCGAATTATCTTTCGTCAGTTTGCTCGTTCACGCTAAACCAACGAAAAATTATCGACACGTATTTGTTTGGTAAACTCCGTTGTAGCAACGACGCGAGGATTAAAATACATTCACAATTTGTATGTCTATATATATATATATATATAAATTGGATTCACGTCCTTGCACTCTCTTTCTCTCTCTCTCTCTCTCTCTCTCTTTTCTCTGGTGCTTTGTCTAAGACAACGATTATTATTTGATCGACAAAATATATTATGTGAATGTATATGTATATCACTTTATATACAGCACATACTGGAGTCCACTAGAAGATTAATTATTATTACAGAATTTTTTTTTTCTTTTTTTTTTTAACGAGTTCTTCTCGCCTTAATTTTACAACAGTCAGCGCATTTTACACGTTATTAATATCTTTCACAGATTTTTCGTTTCTCCTCTTTGCAAAACACGCTCTCGACCGTCGTCAATCTTTCTCAGAAACGTCGATTAATTTTATTTACACGCTGGAGATAAAATGAATTTTTCTTTTTTTGTTTAAACAAATGCATTTTTCAGAAGGAATAATGTAAATTGTTGTATTATCGTTATCTTTTGTTCCTACTCTTGGTTCCTTTTCCTCATTCTCGTTTATGAATATTTCCATCCCTCGAGAGAGCAAAACAAATTCTCGCGTTTTTTTTCTAGTTTTGCATTTATCAATTTGTTGTCTACAAAGGATTTTCGATACCCGCGTTAAAAATCGAACTTGTACACAATCACGTCCTCGAGGCTTACAATTATTCGAATCTTCTTTCGTTTTTTTCCCTCTCGTTATTTACCAATAATCTAGATACGTGGCTGAAGAAATTAATTAATTAATTAAAATTAATTAACTAATAATTAACTAATTAAAATTAATTAATTGATTAAAATTAATTACATAATAATTGATTAAAATTAATTACATAATAATTAATTAAAATTAATTAAATAATAATTAATTAAAATTAATTAAATAATAATTAATTAAAATTAATTACATAATAATTAATTAAAATTAATTGCACAATAATTAATTAAAATTAATTGCATAATAATTAATTAAAATTAATTACATAATAATTAATTAAAATTAACTAAATAATAATTAATTAAAATTAATTAAATGATAATTAATTAAAATTAATTAAATAATAATTAATTAAAATTAATTAATTAATTAATTAAAATTAATTAATTAATTAATTAATCAGAGATCTAATGAAAAAAATAATTCAGCCGAATTAAATTAAAACAAAAAAACGTTTCGTCGCTGAGTTAATCCGCTCTTGGAGAGGACAAAACAAGAAGCTAAACGATGTAACGTTCCTCGTCGCGATAAGAATGCAAAAATGGGTTCGGCCGTTTAGCAATAATATCTTAAAAACTACGCAAACATTATTTTTTGTTTTTTTCTTGTTTTTGTTGTTTTTCTTTCTCATCATGCAAAGAGGACCGAGCCACGTTGACACATTCGTAGAGTTCAATGCAATAATATTAATATATCTGTCGTACGATCGTTTGCATTTTTAATCTTCTCTTCGCACTCACTTCCTTTTTCTTCGTATTCCTTAAAAACTAATCAATAACATTTTTTACCCGGCATTATTTTTTAGTTGTTTTTTTTTCTTTCTTCGTTTTTTTTTTCAATAAGATTCCAACAAATATAATTGGGTTACATACTTTCAGCGTGCGACCAGCTTGAACGACGGATCGTTCCTTAACAATTATTTTAATTTAATGTTTTTTTTCTCATTTTTCTTTTGTTTTTGTTACTTTATCAATAATCCTCCCGATTTGCTTCTTTTTGTTATCGTTTTAATTATTAATCGCACTGGCATCACGGGCACTTTCTTATTTCGTAAACGGATGACGATCCGGGCGTAATTAATTATTTTTTCGCTGGGAATTTTTGTCTCGCGCTTTTTGTTTTCACGAATTCGTCTCGTTTGTTTGTTTTGGTTACTTGATTTTGTGTTTTTGGTGTTGACGACGATTACATTCACACTTAGCATCGCCACGATATCTTTAGAATTTTTCTTTCAATCATTTTGTTTGTTTGTTTGTTTGTAATTTCGCGTTTCGCTCGTCGATAGATAATCTTTGTTTATTCGTTTGTTTCGTTTGCTTTTTTGCCCTACGCTTTAAACACGTCGTGAACGAAAGCGTCAGGCGGTTTTTATTTTGTAAGAAATTTTTATAAATTAAACAATTTTTGGGAAATAATTTTCCCCTTCGCTGTTTCAATTTTTCAATTTTTTGTTTAACACTTTACGTTCGATAAAATTGTAACAAGCTCGGATCAACTCGCGCAGTAACCGTGTCGCCGATACGAGAACGAATGGAAAATAATTCCCAAAAGTTAAATAACAAATTTTGCAATGTTCCAGATTGAAAAAGTAAAAGGAATTTCTTCAAAACAAAAAAAAAAGCCATTCTCGTATCGGTTTCAATTTTTGTTTTCGCTCGATTTTCTTTTTCGAAATGCAAACTCGGTGAATCTCGAGTGGAGAATTATCAGCGAGCTCGAGATCATTTACAAATCTCATTATTGTCGAAGAAACGATCTCTCTAATTATTGTCTTACATCGACGATGTTGACGCAAACGTACGTTTTTATCATCGCGACACGAGTTTCCAAGCAACGTAAACAAACTTATCGCATTAAAACAATTTTTGTTTTTTTTTCTTAATTTATCAAAAGTCTTCAATGCAAAACACCTGACGTTCCATTCCTCTCAATCGTATTCACGATATCGACGTGTGTGTGTGTTTATTTATTCCCGGTTTGTGGATTTCCAGACTTCAATGTGTTTCTTTTTTATTTTCAGGTACCCCCGAGGAATGTAAGATTCCAAAATAATAATAATAATAATATTAATAATAATTAAATTAAAAAACAAAACAGAATAAAAGTTACAACCACTTGTAAAACGACGAGGCTACAAGACCGACACTCATGCCCACAATTTGTCCAACTATCTCGTAATTCGACCGACGAATTCTTATGATTAGAACAAAATTTTTTAATCAAGATTGATAAATTCCTATGATCGAATCAAAAAGTCTCCTCGATTATTATTAATAGAGTTTTCCTAGGAATCGGCAGAGTAAAAAGCTATCCGATTAAAGCAATTTTATCCTACAGTCATTCGATAAATTTTCACTTACACACAAACACACACACACACACATACAATCTACAGATACACACTGTTCCACAGAGAACTGCAACTATCTGTTGTTGTTTAATCATTGATTGTTTCCTATCGGTATAAATCTATTAATTTTGTTTGTTTCGGTCAACTCGGATCGATGGTCGGAGCACGAAAGAAGCGAACGATCGAAAAAAAATATATTTATATATATTGAATATAAAAAATCGCGAGCGTTGTAATTAATGGCCAAGATGATATCTTCGATTGGACAATAATCGAAATACGTGATTCAATCTTCTTTTCGATCGTTCGATAAAATCATACGAAGATTAGTGATTAACACGATAACAGCAATGATAATAATAATAATAGGTGGATAAATAAGTCCCTGCTGTTTAACAAAAGTGGCGCCACCTGGGAGTTATTGTTCAAGCTTGTCAGCTGCAATTGTCACAATCAAGAGATTGGATATCTTTCAATAAAATAAGCATAAAGTATTCGTGATTTTTTATCGCTTCAATGTATTTTGTTTATGTGCAAATATGTCGAGTATTTGAGCCAAATAAACGTTATTTGTTGGAACTTTTAATTTATTTTGTTAATTTGAAGAAATTTGCAGCTGAGGAGCGTCGATTGCTTGTAGCATTTAGTGAGGCTACCTTAAGGTAGTTTTATCGTGACACTAAAATCGAAAAATTATTTTTCAGTTTTTCTCACATACAAAATGGTTTGCGGGCTCGAGTTAATAAAGAAAAATTGTTGCACATTGACTAAAGATGAACATACCCCAAATTCAAGGTCATCCAAGGTAATACGTACTTGCTGTATAATTACAAAAATTGGGAAAATTCTTTTCTTTAGATTTTGTTTGAAAAACTAAATAAAGCTTATTTGTTGTTGCATAAAAATGTATGCAAAGTTTTAGAAGGCTTCATCGAGTAGAAGCCAAAATATTTATAGATGAAAATGCAACTTTTAACACGCGCTCTTATGAGAGACTGTCGAAAATTCGGATTTTCACCAATAAATATCTCAACTTCCGCGTGGTAAAACCTTCCAAAAATTATTACACACGTACATATGACATCAAAGAAGATATATCCAAGGTTTCAATAAAATCTTGAGAAAACTACAAAACGATAGAATTACCTTAAGTGAAAGATGTTGCCATGAGTGCTAGCAAAAGATTAACAATGGCGTTTTTGACATCGACGAGAAAGAACGTAGCGGAAGGCCAAAAGTGTACGAAGACGCGGAATTGGATCCAGATTCGCGTCAAATGCAAGAAGAACTTGTACTTACATAAGGAGCGATTCAGAAAGAAATAAAATGGGTTTTGTATGAGCTGACGCCGATTGTCGACATGTCAAATCTTGCTTGCCAAACATAAGCGAAAGAATTTTCTGCACCGTATAGTCACCGGTAATGAAAAGTGGATACATTATGATAATCCAAAAAGAAGGAAATTATGGGGCCTACCTGCCATGCATCAACTTCTATACGTAAGACAAATATTCATGGGAGAAAACTCTTGTTGTCTATTTGGTGGGATCAGCTTGGTATAATGAGCTGTGTTCGTATTATAGTATGAAGTGCACAAATCGAACAAAACCATTTCTAGGGCTGTCTACCGAACCCAATTAATGGCGGAAACTTATTTGTAGACCTAATATAATATTGTATTATACTATTAAGTGTACAAATAAGTTTCCATCGTTTTCAATGCAAAATTGAATATTTATTGTGAAAAAACGGAACCTAATATTTCATTCAAAGTACTAGCCATAGCTTGCCACTACTTTTTGCCATCTTTCTGGCAGCATACGGATGCCGAGGCGACACAAATCTTCGTTTTTTGAGTTTATCCACGAATCGATCCAATTTTTGGTATTTTCATATAATGTGAAGTGTTGGTTAGACAGACCATGTGCCATCGATTGAAATAAGTGGAAATCAGAAGGGGCAAGATCCGGTGAATATGGTGGATGGAGCAAACTTTCCAATTGAGCATTTCCAGATGAGTTTTGACAGAATGCAAAATTGCATTTGATGCAAAATCGGACATTTATTGTGAAAAAACAGAACCTAATATTTCATTCAAAGTACTAGCCATAGCTTGCCACTACTTTTTGCCATCTTTCTAGCAGCATACGGATGCCGAGGCGAAACAAATCTTCGTTTTTTGAGTTTATCCACGAATCGAATCCAATTTTTGGTATTTTCATATAATGTGAAGTGTTGGTTAGACAGACCATGTGCCATCGATTGAAATAAGTAGAAATCAGAAGGGGCAAGGTCTAGTGAATACGCTGGATGGGGTAAAACTTTCCAATTGAGCATTTCCAGATAGTTTTTGATCGACGCCGAGACATGTGGATAAGCATTATCACGCAGGAGAATGATTTTGTCGTGTCTGGAGTAGTAATGGCCGCACTTTTCCTTGAGCACTCGACTCAATCTCATTAATAGTGTTCAGTAGACAACCCCAGAAATCGTTTCGTTGGGTTTGAGCAACTCATAATACACGACATCAAGCTGATCCCATCAAATACATAACAAGAAATTTTTCCCATGGATATTTTGGCTGGGTGTAGATGTTGATCTGAGACCAGGTGGTCCCCATGATTTCCTTCTTTTTGGATTATCATAATGAATCCACCGTTCATCACCGGTGACTATAGAGTGCAGAAAACTCTTTCGTTTATGTCTGGCAAGCAGGATTTCACATGTCAAAAATCGACGTTCAACGTGTCTCGACGTCAGCTCATAGGAAACTCATTTTCCTTGTTTTTGAATCATTCTCAATGATTGCAACCGATGTGAAATTGCTTGTTGAGTCACTTCCAATGTAAGTGCAAGTTCTTCTTGCGTTTGGCACGAATCTCGATTTAATTCCGTGTCTTCGTACACTTCTGGACTTCCGCTTACAAACAAAATCGTTGTTCTTAAGTTTGCGATACCACTCACGACAACTTCTTTCACTTAAGCTAGCCTCACCATATGTTTCTATAAGCAATCGATGCATCTCAGCTGCAGATTTCTATCAAATTGAAGAAGTAAATTAAAAGTTCCCGCAGATGTCCCTTATTCGACTCATATATTTTATGGTCATGTTGTTGAGAGATTTCCAACCTCGCGATAATGACAGTTTCAACGATAACTTCCTGGTGGCGCTGTTTTTGTGAAATGGCAGCTTATTTGTACACCTAATATTATAATATTATTATATATAATGATAATATAATTATAATATTATATTATTATTATATATTATGATAATATTATAATTATAATATTGTATTATTATTATATATTATTATAATATTATAATTATAATATTATATTATCATGATATATTATTATAATATTATATATTATATTATATTATTATTATAATATTATATATTATATTATATTATTATTATAATATTATAATTAATAATATATTATTATTATAATAATAATATAATATATATATTCTATAATACGACGATATCGTGGCGCGACACACACACACACGCGTGATAGATAAACAATTAAATTTTACGAATTATCATAATTCTTACAAGTTATTATCATTATTCGTTATCATACGTTAAAATTCAATTATAAGTAATAAATTAATTAATTGGCGGCGCGCTTTGTTTTTTTTTTAGTTAAGAGGGACGACCACTGCATCACCGCCGATTTATCATTAATCATTTGCTTTCTATTCTCGGTGTTCGGGTCATTTTTGTTATCCTTCCTTCATCTTCTTCTAGTTGTCACGTTTTTTTAAAGCTGATATTTTCTTGACACACGTTCGTGCATTAGATCGTTATTTTAAACATAGCTTATTATTATTGTTATCGACACGTATGTTCTGTTTCATTTTGTTTCTTTTGCTTATAATTCATGGGACGACAGTAGCTTAAAGTCGTAATAATATAATAGTACTTAGGTGCCAATACGAATAATGCGTCTCTCGCATCGCCTCGGGGTTTCTTTTTCTTCTTTACAATCCGATTTCTTTGTAATTTTTCTGTTTTTTTTTTATCACCAACGAACAAGACGCCCTTCTACTATTAGCTGCACGTGATTCGAACGAACATAATAAACAACAACATAATTTACTAATTACACAAATTCTGAAGAATCTCACGAGATGAAAACGAAGAAAAAAAAATCAAGCATCAGCGAAAATTCGAATTTCAAAAACTACGTCGAAACATTGTTTACTTCATAAATTTTTTGACTTCGATGATACAATTTTTTTTTCTTCTTCTTCCTGTCTCCTGTGTAAATTTTGCCAGTGAATTCTCGCTTCGCACATTGTATACATCCAAATATAAATTTTTGTTTCTCTTATATCACGATTTATGAGAAAGAGGGCGTTGCATACGTTCTAATATCGTTCCCGTGTTATTTTGTTTTCTGTTTCCTTTGTTTGTTTTCTTTTTTTGATCAATATTGTGCTTTTCGGTATAAATTTCAATGACGTATTTTCTTCAGCTCACTATGAAAAGTCAGAGAAATTTTTATCGTCGATTATTATCGCTCGATACAAACTATCGTAAAACAATGCAATTGCAAATGAGAAGTTGTCTTATCTCAACCTCACCAATTCAATCTTTCAGAATAATTGTTTCACATTGTTTTTTTGTCGTTTCCTCACATTTCGTTTCGCAAATTCACGCTGTATTAAATTCCAACGATAGCAGCGAAACACACGATTCGTATGGGCCAAAATAAGCTAACAAAAAAACGTCTATAAACATTTAATTACAACATTCAAAAAAAAAAAAAAAAAAAAAAAAAAATTCAATCTCTTTCTCGCCTCGCAATCGAGCCAGAAACTTGATGCTTGATAAAAGTTCCATCGTTTTTTGAAGACTGACGTGTTGTCACGATTCCATAAACTCAAAGAATTCTACTTTGTTTTGTTGTTTCTTTCTTTCGTTCACTCTGTCAAAGCTCCTAGTCGATCGATCTTACGAATGAAATGTTTAATTAAATATTTACAAATAGACCCTTTCTGTCTTCGTGTTCAAGTCGCAGGGAAATATCCGCGGTTTTATCATCGACGAATCGTCCACCACGAACGTGGGATTTTATTTCACGTACTACGAGCAAAATTATAATGCTTATTGTAAGAAGATAATTAAACGGATTTTTACACACTCTCTCTCACACACAAACAAACAAACATACAGAGACATACATAAACGCGTGTACGAAATTTCGATATCACCAACTGCGCGTTAACGAGCGTTCTCGAGGGGCGTTTTTATAAGGACATATTATTTTTATACAAATATGATAGATTAACTTACAAACTAATAGCTCTGTATGGCCTCGTTCCAGTTCAACTTGTATGATTCGTAAGACACTAATTAATTATATTTTTTGCTTTTTTTTTTCCCTTTTTCATTTTTTTGCAGGATCAGACATTTTGGTTCCTTTTACCCTCTATAACAACATGATTCATTTTTTCCATCTTTCATTACTACACGATCGCCTCTTATTGTTTTTCCATTCATTGTTTATCTCTCGTTTACTCCCTTCGATCAATAAATTCATTCAATTTTCTCTTGTTCTCGTTTTATCGAGAGGTCGATGCTCGTCGTCCTTAGAGCTTAAACCAATGGCTAAAATTCACACAATCCTTGATTCTTTCCTCGATAAGCTCTCCCTTTAATCGTCGTCTTGCATTTTACCTTTGTTTTCGGTTTGTTTTTTTCATTCTCTCTTCACTCTTAAATCTTGGCTAACTCGAGCAGGCTATTATCATTATTCATCATTATTATTATTATTATTAATATTATTATACAATATTTGGTACCAATCGAATTGCAAAACGTGTACCGGATATTCTGTGACATGAAACGAATTGCATTGTTTTTTGCCATTATGTTTTTTTTCTTGTGTTTCTCTCTTCTTTTATACGAATTTTGTTTCTTCTTTTATCTGTTGACTTTTTATTGTTGTTTATTGTTTTCTCTATGTGTGTTATTAAGCCTTGTTTGATGTCAATTTTCCTCGTTCATTGTTTTCGTTTAATTCTTACTACAATCGTACCTAAAACGCCATTACCTAATTTTATATCGACGATGAAGTCCCACGTGCTACAATTATTATCCCATATATTTCGAGTGTCACGAGTGGCGAAGATGTTGTTAGTTTTTATTTCCCTTCATTCTTTGTTTTCTTTTATCTTGATTCATGATTTGTTTTTGTTTTTGTTTTAAAGCGCTATACTCCCACTTACTTAAACATTTAAAAACTAGAATAAATATTAATTGATACGTTAAGGTCCTTTTTTTTTCATACTTTCCGTGGCATAATTAATAGCATTTTTATCCGTTCGTAAGCCTAAGCATTGGAATCTTTAATGCACTGGTAGATCCACGCGCATGCTTTTACAGATTTTCTTGAAAATCGAAGTTTCTTATCTCATTGTTCTTTTCTCTTGTCAAATATTTTTTTTTTACAATTTTTTGCGTCGTATCGAGAACAAGAATTGCGATCTGGATTCGTCACTCGGGTAATCAATTCTTCTCACATAGAACGTAATTAAAGCAAATTCTGATTGGATCTCACATAGAACGTAATTAAAGCAAATTCTGATTGGAGGCTTGACGATGAACGAACAACTCAGTTCCTTTGTTTTTTTTTTTTTTTGGACATTTTCATTCGGTGCATCATCGGGATAAAATGATAAATTGCGATATTAAAAAAAAACAACACCTTCGACATAATCCGGTGTATTAATGATTCCAATATTTCCATCGAATCGAGTAATCTCGACTCGATGCATTTTCCTTTCATTTTTAAATTTTCTTTTAACATTAAAATCTATCTAAATTTGCTCCTCTATCCTCTACGTATAATTACTTGCATTTGTCTTGTGAATTTGTTTCCCGGCGCATCGTTGAGATCACGATGAATTGTGATAATTTATTGTTAACAAATGGATTCCCATCGAGAGTTTAATTATTTTGAGTTTTGCTTGTTGTTTGTTATTCGCCACTTTAACTACCAAGATTATATGACACATTACTCGAACGCAAATTGCTTCGTGACGTTTAGAATAAATTGTTTTTTTCAATCATCGTCTAATCATCGTGCTAATTGAATTTTAGTTTTCTTTCCATTCGTCGTTCGATTATAATCGTCCCTTGGAAATTATCCTTAAACCTAATCGAGATTTTAAGTGTCGTTATGGTGTTATTCTTCGTCGTGGGATCTTCCACAGGTTATTGTGTGAACTCTCTTCTCGAATACATCTTAATCTCTACTGTGTCTCCCGTTCTATTTGTTAAATCGCTTTGTTTACATTTCCTTTGTCTTCGTCGATTTCCTTCCATTTCCAACTATGCGTTTGCATTGATAGGGCTTTTTATGTTTTGTATTCTCGCGCGTTTGTTCCGGATCCAATGCCATGTCGATTTAAAATTAGTCTAAGCGCGAACGATTCAACTCGTACGCGAGAAATCAAGCTCTCGTCGTTTGGCCTTGCCTCTCGTCCTCCGTTTTTTTGTAACAAATAATTCCGGCCTTGTACAATGCACACGAAGAGGAGTCGAGGATTGGCCTAGTGCGATCCTGTCGGGTACCTGACGCATCTTCTCTTCTTTCCTTCTTTCTCCTTTAAACTAAGCGTAGTCGCATTTCGTGCCTCGCGCAAGGATGGAGAAAATCCTGGTTTTGGAAAAGAAAAACTATTCTCAAATTCTTGAGAAGAAGAACAGAAGACCCATGGGGGTCGTTTGCTTGTTTTCCAACGACTGAAGTTTTACAATTTTAGATTGTTCTTGTCGGATAATCCTTTGGGCGTTGATACAAACATCAGAATTTTCTCCCTCGAACAATGCTCGGCACGAAATTATTGCGGGGCATCCTTAAACTCTAGTAATGCATGACATTAGATTCGGACTGACAAAAATGTTTCATAGGTCATAAAAAAGATATCAGAATTTCTCTCGGTCGGATGTGCCTAGTGTCTCGCGTTTCCAAAAGGCATTTGTGTCTCTCTCCACTTTCTCTCTCCACTCTCCATTTTACAATCGTCCTCTCGCACGAGAATACGATATTCATAAACATCGTTAAAATCCGCTAATTACTTTGGCCATCGACTCGAGTTTTTGCCTCGTCGCGCACAAACACGACACGAATCTTCGAAGCTTTTGTCTTAAATTTTTATTTCGTAATTTCTTTCATTTTGTTTTTGCTTTACTGTATATCAACAATTAAATCAAACAAAACGTTTTGACGTCTAAAAATTCTCTTCGATAGATTACACCGTGTTAAACTTGCGGTGGCCAATTTTCATTTTCTCATTTTCCTTGACAAATTCCAAGTGTCCAACGCTCATGGATCGAGTCGGTTACGATTAACGTGACAATTTTACAATATTTTTTCCTCGATACGCTTCGCATAACAATTCGACGCATCGCGCGTTACTTCTACCTTCCACCTGACTCGAAAGATTAAAAGGATTTTTGCGAATAACTATTTACAAAAACAAAAGCGATGGTCCCGCATTCGTCATTCGGGAATTGAACAATTTTCACGATCAAATATGTGTGTGTGTAATGCGTGAGTGAGATGCGATTTGTTAACATTTATCGTACAAATTGATGAGATACGATGACAACGAGGAAGAAAAAAGAATCGAAAAAAAAAATATATATATATATAAAATAAAAATAAATATATATATATATATATATTTATTTTTTATTTTTATTATTATATATATATATATATATATATATATAATATATAATTAATATTATTATATATTAATATATTAATATAATTAATATATATATTTATATATTATATATATATAATTAATATTATTATATATTAATATAATTAATATATATATATATTTATATATTATATATATATATATAATTAATATTATTATATATTAATATAATTAATATATATATATTTATATATTATATATATATATAATTAATATTATTATATATTAATATAATTAATATATATATATTTATATATTATATATATATATAAAAAATATATATATATATATATTTTTTTTAATTTTTATTATATATATAAGCGTAATTTGCGCGACGCGTCGACCGAATTATTGTGGAGAAAAAAGTGTTAAAGTATCAAATGTATGAGCGGAGAGATATGCAGAAAGAGAGAGAGAGAGAATGGGAATCCCCTAATCCTCTATCCACGATGAAACGGTTGAACGCGTCTCTAATCTAATCTAAAAAAAATCATGATTAACTAAAAGCACCTTTAGTTTAAAACCTAGCTCTGTCGAAACTTCGTTATCTGCGACGAAGGTGTCTCAGACTTCCGCCCCGGGAATTCTGACAACGTTTTTTGTCGAAATGCGCGATCGCGAGGATTATCGAAAGAAAAAAAAAAACAAAAAAAATAAAGATTATTTTCTCGCTTCTACCACACCTCAGTGGGCCGATTGCTCGCGATCCTTTTTATACGTTTTCGTCAAACGTACAAAAAAAAAAAAAAAAAAAAAAAAAAAAGAAAAAAGTGAATAAAAGAAAAATTGGCCACCCAACAAGATTGTTGAAATTGATTAAGTTTAAGTAACCTTTTAAATTGTTCCTTCTTTCTATACTTTTTCTTTTTTTTTTTGTGTTTGTTGCCTCACACCTGATTTCCTCTTATCTACTTCGAGATATGACGTTTGTGCTGACGAGCATTTCTTAAGCTAAACGGATTCGGTGCCATACTCTAGTTTTTTTTGTTTTGTTTTGTTTTTTTTCGCACGACTACCTTCTTCTCGTTCGCTTTATCTCGCACGACCTGACGCGAGCGTTTTAGCTCCAACTAATTATGCGAAATACATAACTCTCTTCGTGTCGGCGTGTACGGTGATTGCGCGTGCCATTGCTCCGGGTGTTCGGTCCTCGCTGCAGCCGGATTGATGAGATCCTTCTCCGCTGTGGGGAACAAAGTTTCAGTGTTTAAAAAATCTCAGGAGTAAACAGAAAGTGCACAGCACTGAGATAATAACAATAATCTATCGATTAAATTAACTATCATAATGATAAAGAATAATTATAATATTTATAATCAATAATAGTGTGATAAAAATAGGGAGAACTTAAATAATGATAAGAATCTTGATATTAGAAGAAAAAAAAACAGCTTACCTATCATGCTCTTTTTCCACCAAGTGATACCTCGCCCTAAACGCCACTAAGTGAGCGTAGTACGCAGGTGCTGGTATACTAACTGATCTCGTACACCTCACGTAAGTGTGACATAATTGATACGTGAGACATTGGAGCTCGTCACTGTCGAAATGATTGTCGTCCCATAGAACGTGATAATGCGAGGGTCTCGATGTGCCCTAAAATCATTTTGTATGTTAGTAAATAAAGGATTTGAAGAAAAACAGGTCGCACGATGATTGTTGTAACGTGACGAGCAAACTCACCTGAATGCCTTGATGACTGCACAGGTAAAAATCGAATTCGGTCGGATGCGTTATACACACGTCGACGGTTGTACCGGCAGGAATATTACCGCTCTTGCCACTCTGTTCTTTCTTATCAGCGCAGAAAAGCCGGGTATGATGTCTCTTCTGTACAACGATAAACGTGATACCAGGCTTGTAATCAGCCTCGAGTTTTATACACGCCTCGCGTATCGCGGTCAATTCGTGTTGAAGAACGTGAAGAAATTGTCCCTCGGAGACGCCGTCGCGATACAGAATTATTCTATGTGGCTTGTAGCCACCTGTGCTCTTGTAGAACATTATGAGCAGTTCTCTGCGAAAGAAATGAAGAAATGAAGAAAGGAGCGAATATTGACAATTTTTTGAATTAACGATTTTGAGTATTTGTTCTGTTTTTTACCTAGCCATGGATTTCTCGTTTTACTCACCTCACCATAGAACTTAATTCTTGTATGATTTCCTGCCTGTGCTGTTGTACTCTGACCGTAGCTGCGTAACGAGACGGATGAGCATCGACACTTCCGACAACCGCTGCTATGCTCGGTTTCTTGTTGTCACCGGCAGGTGGATGCGTCACGTCAGCTCCGAGGAATATGACGGGCTCGTTGAAGACCTTTGGTCTTATACTCGGTACCAGAATACTGTTGATACCGCCCAGTTTTACATTTATCTTCAGGCACAAATTTGAAAGTGTTTGCGGTGATGTTTTATTTACGTTCTTCGCTTGAACGCACTGAGTCGCCATACCCAGAAGAGTGTCACCGACTCGTTTGACTTCGGCTGTAAAGCGAAAGATGAAAATGTTTAATAGCTTTACAGTGTAAGTTTACAACTTGAGCTTAAGAAATTTTCACGCGAAGGAAGATTGCTTACCGTAGACTGGAGTTTTTCCAGGTAGTACGACGCAGACGAGCTGCAACGTTTGAAACGATGATTTGAGATAACGGAACATCGGCTCAACTTGATCCGGTCCTGTCGCATATTTGCAGAAGCACGGCTGACCTATTATCGGCATGCCAGCGTCGTTACTGATTTTCTGTAGCTGCGACGTAAAAGCCCTCAGCGCGTCCTCGCGAACAGTTCTCTGAGGCGCGAAGCACGCGATAGCCCAAACTCGAATCTCGACGCCGGTGTAAAATTGCTTGCCTCGCATGTCCCATACTCCTTGATTAGGCAAAGCTTGTTGTTTTGTCTGTAATGAAAGGGAAGGCAATTAAAAAACGTGAAGTTTTACTTCATTTTCTTTCGAATTTCAAATTAAATCAAATTCAACGATGAGAATAATTTTCAGAGTTGGAAAAAGAGTTATACAAAATTAATTCTCTTACCTGTCCGGTGAGCGAACTCACACGTCCACCGTATTGAAGTTTCGGCGGTGGCAAGACACGTCCTCGAACTTCCATCATGCTGTTGGAAATCGTAAGACCAAATTCCTGTACGTAAGAATCGTTGTTGAAGTCAGCTCGTCTAACGAGATTGTTTATCTCGCGTTCGCGATCCGGCGCTGAGCGCGCTGTTGCTTTTATCATCGTCGACGTTTGCATATCCGTGAGTTTCTTGATGCATCGCTGTCCTGCCACGATATTGCAGACCTAAAAAAACAAATTTTATTCTCAGAATAATACTTTACGTCTTAACCGGTTATTACATAAATTATGCAAAAGATGAAATAAACATTTCTTTAGAGAAATAAAAACGTCTTTTACTTGTCTTCATTACGCATACAAACTTTAGCAGCTAAAGTTTCTGTTCAGTATGTGAAAAAGATTTTTTTTTCACAATCAACTTTGAATACCAATTATATATTTCTTCGTGTAACAGAGCGTATTTTTTGTTATTGCAAAGCAAAGAAATTGAAAAATAAATCTTTCAACATACTGAAAGTAAAGAAGAAACTTTGGCTTTTTATGCGATGAAGGGTTAAGTAAAATTGATCTTTGTACTAATTTCAATATTGTATTTACCTCGAGCGGCAGATAAGTGTGCTTATGCTCTTGTCCAACTTGAAGGCACGGTAGATGAGGATAGCGCAGCTTCATTTGATATTTATCTAAGAAGTATTTCGCGACGGTACATTCTACCGTCTGGCCGTTCTCCAGTTGTAAAGGAAATCTGTGAAGAGCGAAAGAGAGAAAATATGTAAAATAGAAATTCTATGACAGTTTGAACGCAGAGATTAAACTTTCTTTATACTCACGATTGCATTTGAGCTGGTTTACGCGTAACATTGCAAACTCTGTACTTTCGTCTCATGGTGCCGCAATGCGTGATCTCGATCTTAAGGCCTTTGATCTCTTTGGTAAATTTAACTCTCTGCGAATCGGTGAGTGGTTTCTTTTGTTCATTGACGTCTCGAATGTCCAACACCTCGCACATGAATTCTATCACTGGTTGGGCCTTGTAAAATGCGGTAGCCGATACTGTAAGATTAAAGTCAATGATTAGTTGAGTTAAATTCGAGCAATTTTACTTACAAAATGTGACGAAGCGAGAGATTCAAGATTTACCATCAATGTTGAGCATCATTTTCCACTGTGACGGCCTAACGGACTGATGAAAACCGAACCATACTTCTCTGCCACCACCAAGCGGATGATAATATCCGTCTGGAGTACTGAAGAATGATCGGCCAACGGGAGTGTAAGTCATTGACGGTAAATGCCTCATGACTACGTCGAGAGCCAATATTGCGTCATAAGGAATTTGCCGCGTACGACCCTCAAGAGCTTCCTCAAGGGCGTACAACGATACCTGCGCTATCCACTTGATTGCTACGCGAAACACTCTGTCTTTTCCCTCTCCAGGCAGTATAACCTAAAATCATGAAGCAAATAATGTTTTATAACCTCCAATTAACGACCCGATTAACAACTGTTTTCTTTTTCAAACAGGAATATTTCTTACCTCTAATTCTAGTTTGTCGTTGCCTATCGGCAAAGGATCTCTGGTATAGAGATTGTTCCTTCCATCAAAAACTGGCTTGAGAGTACTGAATACCTTGCTATAAGCGTGTACCATTGTTTCTATTATCTCACGATTGACTTTACGTGGACACTTGTCAGGCTGTATGTTTATATCGTAATGATGAACATAACCTCTCGGCATTGTAATTTGGAAGTGATTGGCTCGCAGACCGATCGCCCGACCCTCTCGTCCTATGTTTGGCCTTCGTGGACATGAGAACACTGCGGGAAGACAAGACCAAGCATCGAATTAATCAAACGATCATTCTTTCAATCACCGAAAGCATTTTTTTTTAAACAGTTCACAATATTCTTACTTGGCAGTTCCGGAGGTTGAGGAGGTGTGTGTGTCTGTTGTGCGGGAACAAGACCTAGTGAACTGGAAGCTACGACGCTGCTTCCAGTTGCTCCCGCAGCTCCTACAGCTGTGCTCGTCGTTGGCCCAGGTGGGGGGGCTATAAAATATTGAAAATCCAATAAGTTCAAATACATTCCACTTACGCATTCACGTATCATCGATTTCAACAATTCAAAAAACCAAAAGCAAAGAAGAAAAATATAGAAAAAAATCGTATATGTGACTCATTGACTATCTAGTATCGATATACAATTCTCATGTTTAATTTCTTTTGTTTTGTTTTGTTTTATACATATATTCATGTAATGGTTACCAGTTGTTTGCTCCATATTCGAATCTTTGTATACACTTGTGTTCAGAAGTTCTTCGAAACTCGGTACTTAGCTATTAGGGACAGTAAAAAATGATCTTCACTCGGATACAAAATTAAGCCTCTGATTGTTGTTTCGTAGAGGAATCGGTTGAGTGCGTGCGGTGATGGAAGGAATGAAAGAAGAGAGAAAAAAAGAAAAATAAGTAAAATAAACAAAAAATCAAGAAAACAAAGAAACTAACAAATTATATACCAAAGTAAATTCGTCTTGGCATTAAAGGAAAAGAGAGTAAAGAACAATCGTTTCGCAACGGCTCATGTTGTTTTCAAAATTATCAAATCCAATTATCGCCATTGTGCTCTTTATAAATATACCAAGGCGCAAACATAAATTCAACCATTCCCCACTCCCCTATACAATTACAATCCCACTTAAACAATCTAAACTCTCCTGTATGTCATGCAAACTTAAAAACTGTCAGAAAACGCCAGTTCACGTTTACACATAACCTCAAAACGAAGCGTCACTAACGCGTCAGAACTAATTCCCGGAAATTCATTAGACATCGTGATTGAAAAATAACGAGTCCAATAACGATTGTAATAAAAACGAGACGAGGATTCGATCAAACGCGATATGAAATCGATCGTTGGCAATTTTTATGGGAAAATTATCGATCGAGGGTCACAGCGAGGAGAATCGAGAGCGCGATAGACGAGGGGAAAAAGAAAAAAGCGTTTGCCACGATTGGTGTGCAGCGTGGTTATCGGAGACGATATCGCGACGAAACGACTCGCATCGGTGTACGAGGTGTACGTATATAGTTATACGTATATCTATATATATATATATATATACGTATATATTACCGAATACATATATATGTATACACACGTATATATCTACGGAACTCTTGCACTAGGAACGATCGGATCACAGCGTGGTAGTACAACACAACCGACATCGACGACAACGACACATTCTGCCTGTTGAACGACGAAACGGGGGGTTCATACGGGGTCAGGTCTACGAAATTTTCGACAAGGCCGCCCCCGACAAGCCTCGCGTTTTACGCGCGTTTCTTCGTTTCTCGTGTTCATTTTATTCCATTTGACGATTTTCTGGTGCGATGAGTGAAACATTACGGTTGAGAATATCACGGGTTCATCCGTGGTAATGAACAAAGGGCTTGAAAAAAAGCGTTGCAACTCGAGGCGACTTGCGAGGTTCTCTAGGCGAGTCTAGACAAACGTCTGATCAACTGCTTCCTTTATGTTGTGTTTTTTAGGTTCCTTCTCGTTGCTCGTCAATCCCTCAACCACCGCATTTAAACGATTAGTGTCTGGCAATACTCACGTTGGCCTACGGGATACATTTTCGCAGCCGAAGATGAAAAATTACGATTTTATCACTAACAAATAAGTAAAAAATTTAACACAAAACCCACTTGGCCGCACAACACACTTCCCTACAACACACACTGCGATCGAGACTGTCCTTCTGGCAATGGCCGCCGCGACGGTGTCGCTGATTGGGCCGCGCTGGACCAATCGCTGTGAGGGAGAGGGCAGTGCCGGCTCGAGGGAATTGCGCGCCTTCGGGTGCTTCGGAGTTAGGAGAGATTTGTTTAGACATTGTTTACGTTGGTGAGGGTGAAGATATTTTTATAATGATTTTGTGACGTGGTTGGAATAGTCTAGATAGAATTTTCTAATGTTTGAATACTTTGAGACAAGGTGTAGAAATAATGGCTCGTGATTCGGAGCGATCAAATGTTTAGCGAGTAAAGCTCGAAGAAATTATGGTACAATTTTTCAAAAATCGTGAGAATATAAAAAGTACGATTATATTTTGAAACGATTTTTTATTATTGAATATTTAAAACATTATTCACACGAGGGACGCTTGGTGATGCGAGAAAGAGCGAGAGGGAAAATTGTTTCACTGGCGCGACGCTCGCGGCGCTGCCATCGCATCGCGTTGGTAACACTGCAACGGCATATTCTCGCCAGTTAACATCGTGATTCTCGCGGTGTGCGCGATCGCGTGTATAATTCTTCGGCAATAATGTCGATTCCACTTCAAGGCGTTTATTCGCGTTCACGCGGTCTCATAAGTGCGATCGCTAAACAATTGAGATTCGTGAATTTAAAACCCGTCTCGAGAATCACCGTACAATTTGATCCTTTCGAGCAACGAGTCCGGCAAGCGAGGTTAGTTGAGTGATGAACGGGGACGATGAAGAGAGAGGAGGGGGGAGACTCTAGTCAGTGGCGTCGCATTGATTCAGTGTCATAACCTTAACATTAATTTCTATCACCGATAAATATACGATATTACTCAATATCTTATAATTTATTCAGCTCGATGAATAAATAACAGTTTAATTCAACTTTTTCGGAGTGTTGAGTCGTTCGATATTTTCTGTCTGACCAACACAAGTACCAACGTAATTTCTTCTTTGACCAAAAGAGGGCTACTGAGAGTGAAAGAATTCGACTGTCGTGACACGAATTGCTGGACAATTCCTTCCAATAACGTTCTATAAACGATTCTACAAATATATTCTTATTAAAACGTGAATTTCTAACGTTTCATTTTATTTTGTTTTTCGGATAATAATTGGACAGTTGCTCGAAACGAATTACTCATCTCACGTCCGCGCATGCGCAGACTGTGAACGTGCAAAGTCGATAACCCGCGCATGCGCAATTGATATAGTTCCAGTAGACTAGACGAGTACACGGGGTTGTGGTTGTTATTTTTAGAAAAACTGTCGTTTAACGATTGAAACGTGGCTTGGTGAACGAATTTTTTGTAACATTAGGATAAAAACCGTACGTAAGAACAACTGGTACGTAATACTTTCGTCATTTCGTCGCAGTCGAGTGTTTATTGTTGTGTGTCAATTTTCGACAGTGAGAATGCGACGTCCATGCGGGGATGGAGAGTTCTAATCAGCGTTTACATCCCTAACCACTTTTCAACGCGTTATTAAAATTATATTTTCTACAATTTAGTTTGAAATTATACAGTGAATTATTTTTCTTTTGTTTTCGTTTTTTGAAGCATTTTTGAATGTCGATGATTTTTTATGTTTGAAAATTTGTATACAAACTCGACTCACCGCTGCATTGTCCACATCCGTAAGCCTTGCCGAGCATAGAGACGGCCGCTGTTATGCGGATGGTACTCAGGTCCGGCATGGGAATTGGTAGCTGCTGATCCAGTTGCGCCATTTTGACTATAAATAGAAAATTTAAATTTTTTCAAAAATGAGTTCTTTATAGAAAATTTAAATTTCTTGAAAAAAGAATTCTTTATAGAAAATTATAATTTCTTCAAAAAATAATTGTGTATAGAAAATTATAATTTCTTCAAAAAAAAGAATTCTTTATTGAAAATTAAAATTTCTTGAAAAAAGTATTCTTTATAGAAAATTTAAATTTTTTGAAAAAAAATTCTTTATAGAAAATTTAAATTTCTTCAAAAAAAAAAAAAGAATTCTTTATAGAAAATTAAAATTTCTTCAAACATGAATTCTTTATAGAAAATTTAAATTTCTTCAAAAAACAATTCTTTATAGAAAATTACAATTTCTTCAAAAATGAATTCTTTATAGAAAATTAAAATTTTTTCAAAAATGAATTCTTTACAGAAAATTAAAATTTCTTCAAAAACAAATTCTTTATAGAAAATTAAAATTTCTTCAAAAATGAATTCTTTATAGAAAATTTAAATTTCTTCAAAAATGAATTCTTTATAGAAAATTTAAATTTCTTCAAAAAAAGAATTCTTTATAGAAAATTAAAATTTCTTCAAAAAATAATTCTTTATAGAAAATTGAAATTTCTTGAAAAAAGAATTCTTTATAGAAAATTATAATTTCTTCAAAAAAGAATTCTTTATAGAAAATTATTATTTCTTAAAAAAAAAAATTCTTTATAGAAAATTAAAATTTCTTGAAAAAAGAATTCTTTATAGAAAATTTAAATTTTTTGAAAAAAAATTCTTTATAGAAAATTTAAATTTCTTCAAAAAAAAAAAAAGAATTCTTTATAGAAAATTAAAATTTCTTCAAACATGAATTCTTTATAGAAAATTTAAATTTCTTCAAAAAACAATTCTTTATAGAAAATTACAATTTCTTCAAAAATGAATTCTTTATAGAAAATTAAAATTTTTTCAAAAATGAATTCTTTATAGAAAATTAAAATTTCTTCAAAAACAAATTCTTTATAGAAAATTAAAATTTCTTCAAAAATGAATTCTTTATAGAAAATTTAAATTTCTTCAAAAATGAATTCTTTATAGAAAATTTAAATTTCTTCAAAAAAAGAATTCTTTATAGAAAATTAAAATTTCTTCAAAAAATAATTCTTTATAGAAAATTATAATTTCTTCAAAAACAAATTCTTTATAGAAAATTTAAATTTCTTCAAAAACAAATTCTTTATAGAAAATTTAAATTTCTTCAAACATGAATTCTTTATAGAAAATTAAAATATTTTCAAAAAAGAATTCTTTATAGAAAATTAAAATTTCTTCAAAAAAAGAATTCTTTATAGAAAATTAAACTTCTTCAAAAAAAAATTCTTTATTTCTTCAAAAATGATTTCTTTATAGAAAATTTAAATTTCTTCAAAAAAAAAAATTCTTTATTTCTTCAAAAATGATTTCTTTATAGAAAATTTAAATTTCTTCAAAAAAGAATTCTTTGTACAAAATTAAAATTTCTTCAAAAATGAATTCTTTATAGAAAATTGAAATTTCTTCAACAAACAATCCTTCATAGAAAATTAAAATTTCTTCAACAAACAATCCTTCATAGAAAATTAAAATTTCTTCAAACATCCAAATTAAAAAATAATGCCAAGTCCATTGTATAATATATATATAATTTTTTTTTCATTACAGAGACTTTCTCTCCTACATCACAGCCCCAAAAATTCTAGGAACGAATGTGGGCTGTATGCTGAAGACAAAAGTTGTGTGTGATCGTTCAGAGCCCGTTATCACATGCGATCTCGGTAAGTTTATCAAACAAACACAAACTTAAAACCCAACAAAACTATTATTTCCTTTACAATCAAAAAATTAATTTGAATAATGTTCTAATTAAAAATTAATTTTCCAGTTTCCGGTGAGAAGTTTGTCTTCAAATTAGCGAATCTGGACACACTGGATGTTCTGAAACTATACAACGAGCACATAACCTCACTCGTACCGGTGGAAGAGCCAGTCCATACCGGAAGACCACCAAAGAAGAAGAAGCTCAGAATCAGGAGGAAAATTCCACGAAAGCGTCGTTAAACAAACATTCTTCCCGCCTAGTTCACTCTCATAGTCACTACGCTCTAAAACCGGAAACGAACGAAGAATAAACCAGCGAATCCAGAAAATAAATAACCAAGAGACTAAGAAAATATTTCTCATCCAAAAAAGATTAAAAATAATCGTGAAATACGAAATAGATGATCGATCGAGTCGTAGACACTAGAATCGTGTAAACAAAACAAAAGCATAACCGGAAGTCCATCAGCAAGTCTGCATTGTATATCAAAACTTAGAAAGAAAAACAAACTGAGCGTAACAAAACTACCTACATCGTCAATTCCACGGGACAATTATTAAACTGTAGAATATTTGAAGACATACAAAGTTGAGTTTGCTTTTGTTTTTTGGTAGAAAGGAAATTAAGCAGAAGAAAAATTGAAAAATGGCGGGAAAATCGACGGGACGTAACAAAGATTATAACATGCAGCTTATCGACACTCTGTATAGTCAAGTACCGGCGTTTACCGACGTCTTTGATGAGGAGACTTGGTATATATTCGTGGCTTGTTTCGTAGCTGGGACTTTCATTGTTGCGTTTATACTGTCGCGTTTTATAACTCTAAAACCAGTTGATTGATTGATTGATTAATTAATTAAGAAGGGAAAAGAAGTTTGTACGAAAATTTATATGGATTTGTCACTCGTGCTATTTTTTAGTTTGTGGAAAATTGCTGGGTGAAAATTTTTGTTTAGGACGTCGTCGATGTAGGATTATTCTTGTTATTGTTAATTCTTGGATTGGAATTTTTCTTAGGATGGTTTTCTGGAGTTTAGGTCGTGTGATCTATGAATTATGTGCTGGGAATGTTTTGAGAAGGAAATTATAAGATTTGAAGTAAACTTTGAGTTTGATTATGATTTATGAAGAAATCTGTGTATGTGATCGTGATTGGCGTATTTAGCGAGTTGGTAATGGTAGATTCTTTGTTAAGGAGGAGCAAGAGAGGGAGAGATTATGAGATAAGATAGAAATACAAATTTGAGAAATATTCAGAGTTTAAAAAAATTAGAGAAATTTTATAGTCGGTCCTTTAATTTTTTCCCACGTCTCGTTTAAAATCTTTCTAATTTAACACTGATCGTCGTATAATTTAATAGCGAACGCTAGTTCAAAAAAATACAAATCATCAATTTCCTAAAAAATTTTGAATTAAAACAATTAAAAAAATTGGTTTAATTCTTAAATTTTTGAATTCTTTGAATTATTTTGCAAAGCAAGAGAAAGAGAGAGGGAGAGATAATGAGATTAAGACATAAATACAAATTTGAGAAATATTCAGAGTTGAAAAAAATTAGAAACATTTTATAGTCGTTCCCTTAATTTTCCCCACGTCTCGTTTAAAATCTTTCTAATTTAACACTGGTCGTCGTATAATTTAATAATGAACGCTATTTAAAAAAAATACAAATCATCAATACCCTCAAATTTTTTTAGTTGAAAATATTTTTTGAATTGTTTTAATTCTTCAATTTTTGAATTCTTTGAATTATTTGAATTCTTTGAATTATTTTGCAAAGCAGGAGAAAGAGAGAGGGGGAGATAATGAGATTAAGACATAAATACAAATTTGAGAAATATTCAGAGTTGAAAAAAATTAGAAACATTTTATAGTCGTTCCCTTAATTTTCCCCACGTCTCGTTTAAAATCTTTCTAATTTAACATTGATCCTCGTACAATTAAATAATCAATGCAATTTAAAAAAAATACAAATCATCAATTTCCTAAAATTTTTTTAATTAACAAAATTTTTTGAATCGTTTCAATTCTTCAATTTTTTAATTCTTTGAATTTTTTTTTGGATTTTTGTCAAGATTTTCAAAAATAATTCTGTCGATTTTCCGCTTTGTAATCTTCCAAAGTTCAACGGAAATTAAAAAAAAAGAACAGAGTTACGTGTAAACATGGTTAAACGAGCGATAAGAATCGCGTCGAGCCGTACGGAAGAGTTCGAGTTTTGCCAAGCTTGGTGCAAGAACGAATCCTCTCGAGGACTGTACGATGGGAGAAAACGTCGCGGGGACTATAGTCCATATAGTCCAGTCATTATATACATTTGAAAATGCAAAAAATCCGAGACGGCCAAATTTTGGATATGTTGTGGGGGGTGCTTAGAAAAGCTTAAATTCAAATTGTCGACCAAGATTTCCTATGTGCATTTTCCGCCATCTTGAAAAAAGGGTTAATCCAATTTTTTTTACAATAACTCGGTTCTGCGTTGAGATACGAACATTTTAATATAATACTTTTTTGTTGCTTTTTTTACGCTCTACAATTTTGGTTTTACACATTTTTACCTATCCTTCATATTTATTGAGATATTAATGAAAAAATTCGAAAATTTTTGTACCAATTTTTTTTTGTCGCTATTTTCTCTTTTCCTATCACATATATCGAAAAAATATTTATCACCAAACTTGTAGAGCGTGTTCAGACCTACCAATTTCATTTTTTAATTTTTAATTTTCGACAAAATTCGAAAAATGCAAAAAATCCGAGACGGCCAAATTTTGGATATGTTGTGGGGGGTGCTTAGAAAAGCTTAAATTCAAATTGTCGACCAAGATTTCCTATGTGCATTTTCCGCCATCTTGAAAAAAGGGTTACATCCAGTTTTTTTACAATAACTCGGTTCTGCGTTGAGATACGAACATTTTAATATAATACTTTTTTGTTGCTTTTTTTTACGCTCTACAATTTTGGTTTTACACATTTTTACCAATCGTTCACATTTATTGAGATATTAATCAAAAAAGTCGAAAATTTTTGTACCAATTTTTTTTTGTCGCTATTTTCTCTTTTCCTATCACATATATCGAAACAATATTTATTACCAAACTTGTAGAGCGTGTTCAGACCTACCAATTTCATTTTTCAATTTTTAATTTTCGACAAAAATTACGCCCGCTAGCGCGCCTCAAAGTCAGAAAGTCCGTGCTGAGATTCGGTGTAGCAGCTCGCACGGTTGTATCCACGCATTGAAAGGGATTCAGGGAAACATTGCGATATAAAATAAATAAATAAACTAATCAAATTATGAATTACGCCGATAAAATTTATTCAACAAGCAATTATTTTGTGAGGAAAATGACAATGAAAGGCGTTTTTTTTCGATTTATTTTTTTGGTCTTTTCGACGGTCCTGGTTGAAGATCTTCCTCCTCGATATATTCTTCCGGTTCTTGAGACTGTTGTACGTACGTAGGAATTGATATTTGGGTGGTCGTCAAATAATCATCATAATCATCGTCGTCGTCATCGAGTAAAATGTCAACTTTGGCGACGTTGTTGCATGTTTGCCCACTGCAATGAAAGCAAACGACGGAGCAACTGATCCCTGCTTTCCCGCATCCACAAGCAGCTTCACACTTCCCTTTGCATTTACAAGAAATAAGTTTGAGAAGTTCAGGTGGAGCAGGCTCAGCTGTGGTAGTAATTGGTTCTAGCCCGTAATTTGTTCGTCGCCAACCCCATTCTTCAGGATTTTTAATAAACAATCCCAGCCACGTTTGCACCTGGAGATAGGTTCGAAAAATGTGCTGGCGATCTGGATTTTTCGTTGGTGGGAGGATTGACAGGTTGTTCGACCTGTTCGTTGTCATCGATTTCGCGAAACGGTTAAATCGCAACGTATTGATAGATTTTTCTTGGTTACCACCATATAGAGCGATGAGAAATTGCTCCCCGGCGCAAGTGAGCACTTCCGGATCAACCTTTTCTTGATAAAATAATTCCACCTACGACCGCAGCTGGGGATGCTTCTTAAGGGAGCTTTCCAGTGTGAAATTTTCAAAAAATCGATTTTTTTTTTGCTTTATCGAATAGTATACACACTTTTCGAAGAAGCAGAAGGGATATTGTATGGACCTGGCATCGCTGATTGACCGCAAGTAAACGATTTACCTAAAATTTCCTCACTTGAAACTTTGAACGCGTTTTTCTCGAAACAGCATTTTTCAAAACGGTGTCCAACTTGGAGGGCAGAGTTTTAAAGCTATCGAGTTGAATTTTTTACACAATATTCTTAACGTCATTGTTTATCGTGCTATGGAAGCTTTTTTTTTGACATCTTCCTATTTTTTTGTAAAAAAAACTGCCAAAAAAAATGCTAAAATCGATACTTTTTGTTCAAACCGGCGCCATTTTTGCAAAAAAAAAAAAAAAAAAGCCTCCATAGCACGAAAGCCAATTATATACCGATCAATAATCTTTTTGTGTTTTTTGTTTAAGATCAAAATTGTGACCCCCAACGTGGACACCACATCCAAGTGCATTTTCTGCAACAATTGTTTCATCATTTTTATAGATATTAATTAATAAATAAATCGATCTTTAAAAAATTGTTCTGTATTCTTCAATACCCAATTAATATACAAAAAAAACCAGACCGATTAGATTATTTTTTCTTTAAAAAAAAAAATCGCGAAAAACAGCGATTTTTCGGGCTGTCACACTGGAAAGCTCCCTTAACTGCGGATAAAGGAAGCACGTTATCCTTTCTTTTGAACGACAAGGACCCGAAATCCTCTCCTATGATTTTAGTCATCGTGTCGCGACCCATTTCGTATGCACGATGACAATTGATATTCTCCTTTCCAATAACTCCTGTGCAGATAGACATAAGTTCTTCTTTTCCGGGAAAAGGATTATAACCTGCGAGCCACATGTCCAGTTTTTCAAGGTCACAATTGTCTCGAGAAATCCGCGAGGGTCTCGTGTCGACGTGCTGTTCGGTTATAGAGCAAGATACTCCGGAAAAAATTTCAATTTGTTCACAAATATTCTGAAGCCGAAGATCGAAAATGAATCGAAAAAAAAACGCCTTTCATCGTCATTTTCCTCATAAAATAATTGTTTGTTGAATAAATTTTATCGGCGTAATTCATAATTTGATTGGTTTATTTATTTATTTTATATCGCAATGTTTCCCTGAAACCCTTTTCAACGCGTGGATACAACCGTGCGAGCTGCTACACCGAATCTGAGCACGGACTTTCTGACTTTGAGGCGCGCTAGCGGGCGTAATTTTTGTCGAAAATTAAAAATTAAAAAATGAAATTGGTAGGACTGAACACGCTCTACAAGTTTGGTAATAAATATTTTTTCGATATCTGTGATAGGAAAAGAGAAAATAGCGACAAAAAAAAATTGGTACAAAAATTTTCGACTTTTTTGATTAATATCTCAATAAATATGAACGATAGGTAAAAAATGTGTAAAACCAAAATTGTAGAGCGTAAAAAAAGCAACAAAAAAGTATTATATTAAAATGTTCGTATCTCAATGCAGAACCGAGTTATTGTAAAAAAATTGGATTAACCCTTTTTTCAAGATAGCGGAAAATGCACATAGGAAATCTTGGTCGACAATTTGAATTTAAGCTTTTCTAAACACCCCCCACAACATATCCAAAATTTGGCCGTCTCGGATTTTTTGCATTTTTCGAATTTTGTTGAAAATTAAAAATTAAAAAATGAAATTGGTAGGTCTGAACGCGCTCTACAAGTTTGGTGATAAATATTTTTTCGATATCTGTGATAGGAAAAGAGAAAATAGCGACAAAAAAAAATTGGTACAAAATTTTTCGAATTGTTTGATTAATATCTCAATAAATATGAACGATAGGTAAAAATGTGTAAAACCAAAATTGTAGAGCGTAAAAAAAGCAACAAAAAAGTATTATATTAAAATGTTCGTATCTCAATGCAGAACCGAGTTATTGTAAAAAAATTGGATTAACCCTTTTTTCAAGATGGCGGGAAATGCACATAGGAAATCTTGGTCGACAATTTGAATTTAAGCTTTTCTAAGCACCCCCCAGAACATATCCGAAATTTGGCCGTCTCGGATTTTTTGCATTTATAACCTGTTTTTTTCGACGTAATGACTGGACTACTATAAACTATATAATACAGGAACAAAGCGCTTCGCTGAACGCACGCATATGCTCGTTTTCTTCTCTTCGTTCTCTTTTTCTTTTCTTTTGTTTCCCTCCCGCTGTTGCTTCTTATTCGCTCGCGAGGAAACCCGGAGAGAACCGCTCGCAGCGCCGTCGCAACGCAACGAGAAGATTGGAAAGTTTTCGCGTGGACGATTGGACGAAAAGTTTTCTTTATTTTTTCCTAGCTGGCACATTGTTGTCAACGAACAATGAAACAAAAATAATTTATTCTTGCAATTTCTATTATTTTTGAAAATTATAATTTCCCTTTTAAATTTATTCAGTTTTTGATTCATTTTAATTTCTTCAATTCTTTACATAATAAAAATTTCGTCGAAGAGAAATATTTCGAAGAAATTCTTTCAATTTCTATTATTTTTCCAAATTATAATTTCCCTTTTACATTTATTAATTTTTTATCAATTTTAATTTCTTCAATTCTTTGGAACAATAAAAATTTCGTTGAAGAGAAATATTTCGAAGAAATTTAGCGAGGCGAAGTGGAAATAATTTATTCTTTCAATTTCTATTAATTTTCCCTTTTAAATTAATTCATTTTTTATAAATTTTAATTTCTTCAATTCTTCCCCACAATAAAAATTTCGTCGTAGAGAAATATTTCGAAGAAATTTAGCGAGTCGAAGTGAAAATAATTTATTCTTTCAATTTCTATTATTTTCCCCTTTTAAATTAATTCATTTTTCATCAATTTTAATTTCTTCAATTCTTTCCCACAATAAAAATTTCGTCGAAGAGAAATATTTCGAAGAAATTTACCAAGTCGAAACAAAAATAATTTATTCTTTCAATTTCTATTATTTTTCCCTTTTAAATTAATTCATTTTTCATCAATTTCAATTTCTTCAATTCCTCCCCACAATAAAAATTTCATCAAACCCAAATATTTCGAAGAAATTTACCAAATCAAAGAAAAAATAAAATCGTCTCAATTTCTTCGAATCGTAGGTAAACAAAAGAAACGCGATTAGGCTCCGCCCAAGTGTGTTTTCTATTCCGCCAAAGTTCGGGGAAGTCCCGTCGCATCGTCGCTTCGATCGTAGCAAGAGGACAGCAGGGATGAAACGAGAAAAAAAATGGCCCGCGCCAATGGGTACCGAGAAAATAAAAAAAAATAGAAAGAAAGAAAGAAAAAAAAAGAACAAAGCCAAGCGAGTAAACGAAACGCCTCGCGAGATGTATTTTAACCGGGTTGAGCATCGTTCCGTCGGGCCGCGTTTTCGTATCGAGAGGGAGAGAGCAAGGACAAAAACACAGCGTGACCGAGGTTCTTGTGAAAGGAGAGACGATGGAGGGAGAGCGAGAAGCTGAATCGAGGCTGGTGAAGAGAAATCGCTAATTTTCGTTTCGATCAATAATTTTCCTCACGGTCGAAGAACAAAAATATTGTTAAAAATATAATTATAACGTAATGAATAAAAAATACAAAATTAAATTAATATTTTTGAGAGATAAAAAATTTAATTCCTTTTAATTATTATTCGTGTAATTAGAGAAATAAAATTTCGTTGTAATTAAATTTTTTATATCAAGACTTCCGGTTTAAAGGAGTTGGTTGAATTTAGTTTGAGGCGAAAAGTTTTCCGTTGTCGAGTTTGCGCAAGCGAGGAACAAAAAATATCTTCCCGTCTGGATATTTGAAAGACGATAATAAGCGCGCTCGTGCATCGAGAGGGTTGTAAAAAAAAGAAGGAAAAGAGAAAAGAAGAAAAATAAAAAATTGCGCGCACGGAACTCTTCTCGAGTCGCTTCGTTTCCGTTCCATTCAAGACACGGGGCGAGACATCGTCGAGAGAAGCGAAGGAACCTCCGGTCGGTCATCGCTGCTTTTTTTTCTCTCTCCTTCCTCTTTCTCTCTCCCTATGCTTTTCTCCCGTTCGCTTGTGTGTGTGTGTTTTTTTTCTTCTTCGGCAACTCTCTCGCGCTCTTTCTTTATTATTTTTCATTCTGTCGGTCGTACGGACGTTGAAACGGTGCGTGGTGTGTCCGCGAGAGTCGCCAGCGCGAGGTGAGCGCGCCAAGTACCAAGGCGAATGGCGGAGAAAAAAAAAATGTAAAAATAAAAAAGAAGAAAAAAAGAAATATGTAAAAAGAGTGAAAAACAAGTGAGATACGCGATGGGTTGGCAACCTCGGACCCTCTAGAAAGAAGGAGAAGAGAAGAAGGAGAAGAGAAGAAGAAGAGAAGAAGGAGAAGAGAAGAAGGAGAAGAGAAGGAGAAGAGAAGAAGAAGGAGAAGGAGGAGAAGGAGGAGAAGGAGAAGAAGAAGGAGAAGAAGAAGGAGGAGAAGAAGGAGAAGGAGGAGAAGAAGAAGAAGAAGAAGGAGGAGAAGGAGAAGAGGGAGAAGAAGGAGGAGGAGAAGAACAAGAAGAAGAAGGAGGAGAAGAAGAAGGAGAAGGAGAAAGGAGAAGCGCGCTACTCAAGTTCACCAAGCCTATTACTCCCTCCTCCTCCTTTCTCTTCGTCGTTCTCTCTCTCGCCGTCGCTTTCGACATGTCGCACTTGTCGCGACGGCTCCCTCTTGCGCCAAGTCGCTCGTACTTCGCCGTCGCACATTCGCAAAGGTCGTAACGTACACGCGTAAAAACTCTTCGTACCTCTTTCTCTGCTCCGTCCATAAGACGGCCAATGTCTTTGTTCCTCGTTAGGGGTGTGTTCTGGTTCTCTTTAAATAAATCCACGATACGTGTACGCTCAACCAGTTAACGACCGCGCCGGTGACTGAACCTTTTTCGTAAATTCAATTCCTACGGTCTACCGACGGCGACATCTCGCGAAATTTTGCCAGAACTAAAGACCATCGAGTATAAATCAAAGTAATAAAATTTGATTTATTTGATTTATTTTACTTATTTTGTTTACTTGTTTATTTTATTTATTTTACTTATTTTATTTATATTTATTTTATTTATTTTAGTAGTAGTATTTATTTTATTTATTTTATTTATTTTACTTATTTTATTTATTTTACTTATTTTATTTATTTTATTTATGTTATTTATTTTACTTATTTTATTTATTTTACTTATTTTATTTATTTTATTTATTTTATTTATGTTATTTATTTTATTTATGTTATTTATTTTATTTATTTTACTTATTTTATTTATTTTATTTATATTATTTATTTTATTTATTTATTTTATTTATTTATTTTATTTATTTATTTTATTTATTTATTTTATTTATTTATTTTATTTATTTATTTTATTTATTTATTTTATCAATCTTATTTATTTCATTAATTTCATTTATTTTATTTATATTATTATTTATTTATTTATTTATTTATTTTATTTATTTCATTTATTTTATTTTTTTATTTATATTATTTATTTCAGTTATTTTATTAATTTTATTAATTTTATCTATTTTATTTATTTTCTTTTCTTATTTATTTTATTTTATTTACTTATTTTATTTATTTTGTTTATTTTATTCATTTTATTTATATTATTTATTTTATTTATTTTACTTATTTTATTTGTTTTATTTATTTTATTTATTTCATTTATTTTATTTATTTTATTTATAAATACATAAATTTGTAATTTAAAAGAAAAACATTTAAAAATAAATAAAACAAAATATGTAAAATAATTGTGAACTTTTAATTCCCCTTTATCGCATCGTAGAAAATCGATTCGTTCGATTTATGAATTCGGATTGCAATGTGTATTATTTCTGAGTAAAACGGGGAACGTATAAGTATATCCGCGCGTTGTGTATATTTATGTTTGTACTGTACACCGTGGCCAAAGAGGCGTGCGAACCTCGAACGCGAACCGGGACCTTGGAACTCTCCGTATGCAAGAGAGCCGAACGAAGTGAAAGAGGGAGAGAGAGAAGAAGAAGAACATTAAGAGAGAGAGAGAGGGAGAGAGACAGAGAGAAAAGAAAGAATAAAGAAGTTCTGGAAAAGAAAAAGACGAGAGACTGGAGAGTTCGCGGCTGCTGCCTCCTGCCTCTTCTCCTTCACCATCGCCTCTTTCTCCACTGTGTATCCCTTCGCACGCTCCCACTCTACTTGTTGCACGATAACGGTCCAATGAATATCCAGGAATGGCTATAACTGGATCGCGACATTTCGCCAAGAATGCGCTGTATTTACAGGGATGAAAACAAAATTCTTCGCTCATCTATTTTCGACGATTAAATTGTGATAAAAATAATAGCTTAGTATCCCAAAAAAAAGCCAAGGAGTTATTCTTACAATCTTGTCTTAAAAAAAAATGGCTCGTCGGTTTAAGAAAATTATTGTAAAAATATTGTACGTGTCAAAATATTTTTAAAAAACTGTGAATTTTATAAAATAGATCTTGTCAAAAAAGCGAATGATTTATTCTTACAATCTTGTCTTGAAAAAAAGGGCTCGTCGCTTTAAGAAAATTATTGTACGTGTGAAAATATTTTTAAAAAAGTGTGAATTTTAAGAATTAAGAATTTTTTTAAGAATTAAGAATTTTAAGTTTTAAGAATTGTAAAAATATTGCACGTGTCAAAATATTTAAAAAAATCTGAATTTTATAAAATAGATCTTGCCAAAAAAGCGAATGATTTATTTTTATAATCTTGTCTTGAAAAAAAAATGGCTCGTCGTTTTAAGAAAATTATTATAAAAATATTGCACGTTTCAAAACATTTAAAAAAATCTGAATTTTATAAAATAGATCTTGCCAAAAAAGCGAATGAATTATTTTTATAATCTTGTCTTGAAAAAAAAAATGGCTCGTCGTTTTAAGAAAATTATTGTAAAAATATTGCACGTCTCAAAACATTTAAAAGAAATCTGAATTTTATAAAATAGATCTTGCCAAAAAAGCGAATGATTTATTTTTACAATCTTCTCTTAAAAAAAAATCACTCATCGTTTTAAGAAAATTATTGTAAAAATATTGCACGTCTCAAAACATTAATAAAAAAATCTGAATTTTATAAAATAGATCTTGCCAAAAAAGCGAGTGATTTATTCTTACAATCTTCTCTTAAAAAAAAAATCACTCATCGCTTTAAGAAAATTATTGTAAAAATATTGCACGTCTCAAAACATTAAAAAAATCTGAATTTTATAAAATAGATCTTGCATCGAAAATTCCCCATTGACGTTTCGACTCGAGATCAACAACGTCCTAAAAATGGCGAAGATCCTGCCGTCGGATGGGAAATGGCGATAAGCGAACAATCAAAATAAAACAAAAAAAAAATAATAATTCGTCACTTACCCGATCGTCGATGCTTTTCCGGTTTTGTCACTGGCTAATCGTATCTCTAATCATTCGCACGTAAAGTCTCACGTTGCGAGAATGCACGAAATACTGTTCCGTCCACCCCCGTTGGCGCGCGAGTCTATTCCGGCACGATATTATTCGTCGAGCGTCGCGCGTTTTTTTATTTTCACGATTTAACAAATAACACAAACTTTCGATACGTCACTACATTTCCTCGCTGCATTAGTGTCGCTTTCACGAGTTCTCGACGAAACGCGCAAAAACGCCCGCGAGATACAACGCACTTTGATTCATTGTCCGTAATTAAAAAAAAACATAAAATAACAATAACAAAAAAAAAACAATTAATTTTTTTAATAGAACAAAATAGTTTGCTTGTCACTGTAAAATTTCACTATAAATTCGTGACTCACTATTTCCTTCCTTCTACGTCGTATTCCTCCTTCTCGTATTACGATTTACCTAATCACTTGGGAGAATTTTAAAACGCGCACTTTATATTCTACAAAAGAAACAAACGAAAAGTAGAAAGGTTTAATGCCAATTGCCGCGACGAATGGCATTATTTTGCCGGGAGAATGCTAAGCCGCGCGAACAACCTGCCGCCACAGCGGTCACGAGACGACTGACGCACACGGAGAGACCCGCGGGTTATGTGTGAGTGCCCGAGCGCTGTCTCTCTCGCTCGCTCAGTAGGTAGTACGCGCATGCGCGTGTTATTCGAGAATGCACGCTAGACCGCGAAGCTCGCTCCCCGACGGCAGCCATCATTGTTTTTCCCCCACTCCCGCCTGCCGCACATACTTCACACTCGGTCCGCGGAGCGCCACGATGCGCGCGGCCTAACCCGGCAACTGAGTAACACAATGGAGATTTCATACGGACGATCAGCCGTGAGCGCGCACGACCCACGTGTCGATACGACTAAGCGCCATTTTCCGTGTATGGATCGTACGATTAATTTCTCATCCGTGATATTTTTATCGAACGTACAAACGCGATCGTTTCCTGTAGATTGTTTACTTTTTGTTCAAAGAGAAATTACAAAAATTGTTTGACTACGAGGTACGTGGATGAATGTCTAGTACCTGAATGCTTATCGCAACGGCGTTGAGCTTATCGCATCTATATTGTTGTTATGCATCGCGATAGTACACACGCGTGCGATTTTATTGCGATACAGAGATCGGAATTGGAACGCTGACACTTGTTCGATACAAATACAAAGAAATTGACAAGAACTCGGGTTAAAAAAAAATTATTTCTTTCCGGAGATTTAGCGTCTTACGAAACACACGGATGCGATAGGAACACGGATAACGGAGTGTTTACAAACGTCACGCGGAATGTTTACGTTTTTACATGTTCATATTTGTTTTTTATGTTCAGCGATAAATCCGAATCATCGTAGTCGCAAAATAATTTTGTACATTTGTGCAAAATGAATGAAATAAATAAAATAAATAAAATAAATGTAATAAACAAAATAAATAAAAAAAGAAAATAAATAAAATAGATAAAATTAATAAAATAAATAATATAACTGAAAATAAATAAAATAAATAAATAAATAAAATAAATGAAATAAATAAATAAATAAATAATATAAATAAAATAAATGAAATTAATGAAATAAATAAAATAGATAAACTAAATAAATAAAGTAAATAAAATAAATAAATAAATAATAATATAAATAAAATAAATAAAATAAATGAAATAAATAAAAAAATAAAATAAATGAAATAAATAAAATAAAATAAATAAATAAATAATAATATAAATAAAATAAATGAAATTAATGAAATAAATAAAATAGATAAAATAAATAAATAAAGTAAATAAAATAAATAAAATAAATGAAATAAATAAAATAAATATAATATATAAAATAAATATAATAAGTAAAATAAATAAAATAAATAAGATAAATAAAATAAATGAAATAAATAAAATAAATAAAATAAATAATATAAATAAAACAAATAAAACAAATAAAATTAATGAAATAAAATAAATAAAATAAATAAAATGAATAAAAAAATAAAATAAATAAGATAAATAAACCAAATAAAATAAATAAAACAAATAAAATAAAATATTTATATATAAACACTTATACGAGTGTGTTAAAGACCGCAAGTTTCGCGACCCGTCGGAAAAAAAACAGTCCGCGTCGCCGACGGATAGGTGAATCGTGGTTATGAAAATTGCCGCGAAGCGCGATCGTGAAATCGCTTTTAGCTTGCACTGCAGCGTACGACTATTCCGTAGGACGAATATACCGTTGCAATAAACCTATACATATACTTCTCCAGCTAGAAACGCGAATGTTACCCGCGCGCGCGTGTGTATGTGTGTATGTGCGCGCGCGACGGACTGCATGGTTAGTCATTGCGCATCCGGCGCGAGCTTGTATCCATGGCAGTGCCCTCGTGCTTTCTCGTATGGAGGGGGGAGAGAGAGCCAAAGAGCGAGAGAGCGAGAGAGGGGGAATACACCGCGAGATACACACGTACACAGGCAGTTGCATGTATTTCCATACAATTCATATATTTGACACATGCACCTACATTAAAATTTACCACAATCTCCCAAACACTCGCAACCTCCAGTAACACTACCAACGCTCTAAAACCTCAACACAAATAAAATAAATAAAATTAATAAAATAAATAAAATAAATACAATTAATAAAATAAATGAAATAAATAAAATAAATAAAGTAAATAAAATAAATAAAATTAATAAAATAAATAAAATAAACAAAATAAATAAAATAAATGAAATAAATAAAATTAATAAAATAAATAAAATAAATAAAGTAAATAAAATAAATAAAATAAACAAAATAAATAAAATTAATAAAATAAATAAAATTAATAAAATAAATAAAGTAAATAAAATAAATAAAATAAATAAAATCAGAAGAGATCGAAGCCCGATCGTGAATATTAAACATACACATATTAAAAGAATGTCACGGTTTATAACGACCAAAAACTCGTTTGCTGTACGAATGGGACAAGAGTCACACTCACGTATCCGTGTATAATGCTACATGTGTGTGTGTGTGTGTGCCCGTGTCTGATTCGCGAACCGGTCCGTACAACACACGGCATTCTCCTTCCCGGTTTTCGTATTGAGATACATTAGTCTCATTTAAAAAAACACACACACATACACACATACACAAAAAAAAAAAATAAAAGCGCTTCTTCGCGACGGGATTGTTTTCGTTGTTACTATACACGCTTCGGTACGCCGAAAGATAGAAAAAAAAATATCACCCGCGTTTTTCTTATGCTTCGCGATTCTTTACCACCGACGATTATAACGATACGCACGATGTGCGTCGACGCGAGTGTCGTCAGACTATATTAACACACTGTACGTTCTCTCTCTCTCTCTCTCGCTCTTACGCACTGTCTCTCCCACTTCTTTTTTTCTTTTTTCTCCTTTTTTTGGTAAAATGTGTTATCGCTTGGTATATGTCGCTATAGAATCACGCAATAACGGCTGTTAACACACACACATAAACACACACATACACACAGATGACAATGAGAATTCATTCTCGACTAACGTATGTTTTTTATTTTACGCACTTCGGTTCGTCACTCGCCAACAACAACATCGCCAAGTGTCAAGGTTGCCATTTTACATGGGCTTCGGCGTACATTACGCGCCCCCATGCAGTAGTTGGCGATACTAACGCGACGGCTGATATACATGACGCAAAGCACGTACACACATAGAGACACATACAGGGATACATGAGGTATACGCTCTCTCTCTCTCTCGCTCTCTCCAGCCACCCGGGCATCGCTGTCACAACAATGAGCATTAGAAAAATAAATAAACTCGATTACCCGCGTTTATTTACCGATGACACCGGCACTCGTTACCGCCATTATCTCGTACTATGAGCACGCAACGGATTTTTTTGTTTAACACTAGCGTACGGAGACGCGCGGCCGTACCACAACACGAAACTCCCGAGAATACACCGTGACAATTTTTTAGCGGAATTTGCGAAGGATTTCATCGGTCAGCATACTCGCGAGGGCAATCCCCCTTCTCTCCACACTTCCCCTACTTGTTCGATTCTGAGCACACTGCGCATGCGCGCGTGGAACAGGGCCGTATCACTATGGGGCGCTTGGTGTTTTCAATGAAATTCGAAAGTAAATACATTTTTTTTTGGTTAAGATTGTAGTTACAATCGAATATAGTAGAAATGTAGAATTTATGCTTCGGGCTTTGTAGAAATTCTGGCTATTGATGGTAATACGTTGTTAATAAATATGACGTTTTATGTATAAAATATTCGCGGGTTCCAGACACTTCCAAGATTCGCACACCTCGCGTCGCTACTGGACGATATCATTCACGAAATAACCAATCGAAACTTCCCGCGAATTGACCACGTAAACATCTGGCCCAGTTCCGTAAGGTATGAATATTTCACTAATATCACGATGGATTCTTTCAACGATGAAAACTCACGAAAATAATCACAATTTGTCTTCGCGATTAGGGAGTGTAACGTTCATGTTGAGGACGTTCACGCGTCTGTCATAGGAACGTGCGGATCGGTGAGTAAACGTTGGCGGCAATGTGTCGTACTATATCGATTAACCTCACCGACCAATCAGGCGTTTGTGCGTCGTAAACAATGCGCCCTGATTGGCCGGAGCAAATTCCCGCGCATCGAGACGTTTTCCTCAAGCATGCGTGAACGACACGAACCTGCCCGGATTTTCTCATCCTTTTGGGAGATAATCAATCGAGTATCACGTGATGAGGAGCCAAGGTCAAGCGAATCGAGAAGCCTCTACCTTTTTTTTATGAGAATTAATTACTCACCTTGCGTAGAAATACCACAATTACATCGTTAAAAGTGACTGAAATATTCGATACGTTGGTGCAACGGACGTTTTGTATTTCACACGCTGCATGGTACGTGCTGGCCACAGGACAGGGACGCATACGCCTAGACGTGTGTCTAGTTCAAGGCCAAGAGCGCACAATGTAGTACACAAGTTCGCCGGGCGCTTCAGTCACTTTCCCGCTTTTTCGATAAAAACAAATGCTACCATAACCTGTTAATGCACGATGATTGGTGCAGTAAGTTCCCACGCATTTTTTTAAATCGTCCGACTGAAATATGACACGATTGATAACGTCGTATATAAATCATTCCAGCAAGCTTGTTTTTTTATCTTTGCTTCTTTATCACGTATGAAAAATAATTGAAAAAGAAAATTCATTGCAATATAATTTACAGTTAAATTTTTTAAATTGAAAAATTCTTTACACGAATAAATAAATAATGGCGTCAGTTTGCCTGTATTAATAAAAAAATAAATAACAAATTTATGGGTCGCGATAACAAAATAATTTTTTTTAATTTCTAAGATTATTCCTCATAAAAAAAAAATTCTTTACAAAAAGAGCAGGAATTTGGAAAAGGTAAAAATGGTAGACCTTCGACAATTCCCAATGTGTGGTATATTCTCACAAATTTTATTAACGGTTTCGAACACTCATTCGTTCATGTACAAATGTGTAGGAATAAATCCCGAATGGAGTCTCGACTGTCTAGTCTCCGAGAGAAAAAAAAAACGAAAAAACAAAAAAGCGCGCGAATTATGAATTACACATTACAGTACTTATATCTCTATCTATATGGATCGAGGTGTGGTGAGAAAAAAAGAGTAGCTTCCGACGTTGGCCGCCAGAGGGCAGAGATTGTCTCGTCTTAATCGAGCGCCATGCCCTCGTCGTCGTCGTCCTTCTTGCCCGACGCGCCACCTGACGGCGGTTGCTTTTTGCTCTTCTCCTCGTCCGTCTGCTGCTGCGACGGTTGGCTGGCGGGAGACTGTTGCTGTCCACCAGTAGCTTGGCTTCCCGACTTGGCCTCGGACTCCAGCGCACTCACGAACTCTTCGAGATTGCCGCTCGCCGCCGCGTTGACAGCGTCAGGCCCAAGCCCGAACTGACGGATGACTGGGCCCGCCTGACCCGACTGCAAAGCAGACCAGAACATTGATAGCGCCTCGGAGAACTGAGGGGACGATAGCGTGGTACACAGGCTGTCCCCGGGCGGTAAGTGATTGCTCATTGTACGTTCCAGACTTTCCGTAGCCGTTATCGCCGATGGGATGAAATTGGTCAGCTCTCTTGCTACGCCCCTCTGCCGGACAATAAGCTCCGCTGTAGCCGGGCGTGAACAACAAATAAAACCCGTTCCGCTACCCCAGGTGCTGCTCAGCAATGCCAGATTATCCGTCAACCACGCGAAGTTCATTGTAAATAATTTCACGATTATCGCGATTATCATAACGTCTGTTTAATTTTCCTTCTACTTTTGTATACGTCACGAAATCTTATCCACCGAGCGAGTCCAATTGTGCTTGGTAATTTTTTTTGACTAACTAGTTCTCTGGTTCTCTCATAGATGGCGGACACTAACCTATTTTGTCGAAAACTTTCGGTTTTCCGTATTTGATTTACACGAAGGCTTCTTCACAAAAACGTCGAGTATCGATCAAAGTTGATTAAGTCACGCGAATCAACGTAAGCGATAATTCTCTGTTATTATGTGATTTGTAATAACGCGAATGGCGTACTTGAAAAGTTATCGGTCGAGATACGTACTTATGTAGGTATGTTGCTCGATAAAAATGGCGGCGAGGTTAGAACTTGTGTCAAGTGTATTCACGATAATACACGTTTTGATTTATACCTGAAATACACGAGTGTACCCAAAATCTTGAAATGTTTACAATGTTTTCCTTCATTAACTTGAAACTATCAGTTAGAATTTCGATCCGGGCGTTTGAGTAACGCAAGATTGGTTAGCTACTGGAAACATAACCTCTCATCAACGATGGTTTGTAGCTAATGAAATGTTGCGAATTAACGAGAGTCTTTGTATAAAGATATCTAACGACGATGACAAGTTTTCAGGTCTATCTTCGAGATGAAAAGTTGATTATGTTTTTTTTTTCTAAACACCGAGAGTAACTACGGCTGTCGATTCGAAGATGTTGCGATACAGATGACAGGGAAAACACGGAGGTTAACACAGGCTGGTTAAAAATATGCGACGATGGAGTGGCGAAGATCGAATAACAGTAAACGAATGTAATCTTATCGCGAATGGTTCGATACAAGGATAAACATTATTTGCGATAAGCTGTATTGTACATATTTGTATTATCTGGTGGAAAAAGAATGTAACGAACACGCGACTCATGCAACAGGGGTAACGCAGGAAGTTGGGGATAAGCTCGCGTGTATTTACCGATAAGCTCACTCACCGCAATCATATACCACTTTGTTTTTGAATTTTTCTTCATTATCCTCAGAAAATTTATAACCCTGGGATTGTGCATGATATTTCTGATATTTGTATGTTTTTCAATCAGGACTTGATCATACCACGATGCTTGATTGATAAAAATCCCCAAAGATAGATTATTAATGGAAACACGAGCGTGACATTACCTGAGCAACGGGTTCGGATCCTGCCGGCGCTGGAATTCCTGAGAGAAAGCTTTGCAAGTCGCTAAGATGGATTGTATTGGTCGGCGATGTGATTCCTAATAAATTCGTAGGTGTCGCTGTTCTGCCCGTCGAAGGTTTTGGCGTTCCTAGAAAGGAAAGAGCGAATGAGGAAAAAAGTGTGGGAGACAATTAACATTAATTTTTTTAATATCTCCACAAACCTGCGGGTTTTGGCGCTTCTGTGACTGTCGTCGGAGCAGGAGTCTGTGCAGCTGGTGGTCTCGTAGCTGTAGTGGTGACTTGTGTCGAAGCCGTAGTCGTGGTTGCTCTTGTACCGTGTGGACGATTCATCGTTCCCAACAAACTGCCTAGACCACCGATTTGACTGACACCGCCGAATAATTGCATCAATTGTTGCTGGGACATGTTATTCAAAAGATTTTGTAAATCGCCCTCATGATTGGCACCACCGCTGCGTTGAGAACCCGGTGTGGGAGGATTGTTTAAGACCTCGTTGATTTTCCGGCAGTGCTCTTTGTCCTTATCAGTTTTCAAGTCCTGTAAAACAGCGAAATTGTTAATTGTCGAGCGCCATACTTTTTTATAATGCATGAGTAATGAGAAAGAAAACAAATTGTTCACCTGCAGCCAGAAAAAGAACTTTCTGCTGGATAGCTTGAAGCGCAGCAGATACACCCTGCCTGTTTCGCATTGCGGGACGTGCTTGAATTCACAATCATCTGGGAAAATGATGAGATCCTGAGAAAGGGAAATGCGCATTAAATCGAATGTAATCCAAAACCGACTGAATTCAGTCATGTACACTGTAATAGCTTACCGGTTATTCATAAAATTCGTTATTTAAACATTTTTTTATTCTATACGACATATTTTTGTATTTAATAACCAATTAATAAAAAGTTTTCTCGACGCTTATTACTTTTTAACGAAAAATCCCAATGGGAATTTCTCTTTACCTGAGACTAATGAAAATGGCCATGCCTAGTATAACGTGGATAGGCGAGGATCGGAAACCACGAAGTCAAGATAAAATTAGAAAAACTGAAAACTTACATCTTCGACAACACCGGTGGTGCGATCCTTCCAGCAAAAGTGCATCAACGAATCGTCCGATTGATAAACGTACAACTGGCCTTTTCTCGTGTCCGGGTAAACCATTTTTCCCTTCATCATCATTTTACCAGCTTTGAACTCGACTAGATATTTGCTCGAACCGCGAGACGCGTTGTTGCTGAACAATGCTCCGCCCGACATTTTGCTCAGCCGTGATAACGAAATTAATCAAAGAAAAACGTCAAATTAATTACAATCTTGACAACGGGACGAATAAACCTGGTGCAACCGACGACGAAAAAGTGAATGGAGATCAGTGACAGAGGCAATCCTAAGCGGCCATGTTGGAATGACTGGCAATTCAGGAGGGCGCCACCGTCGTAAGATGGTTGGACGGTGGCGCCCTCTCTTTCTCCGAAGCTCAACGGAGTTAACCAGCGTTCGGTCAGTTATCGAGAAATACTCGTTTCGTGCATATCGGCGTTAAATATTGTGAAGAAAGGTGGCAGCACGAGTCAAACTTTAGTCAGTCGGTAAATAGTTTGAAAGTTATTTTTAACGGTATATAACGATCGTTTGCAGCACTTTCACAAGAAGATGAGTTTTAATGGTATAATCATTCAACCGAGGCACGAGAGTTGATCGGAAAGAACCGTCCGGCCGGCTAACCTCACTCTTCCCTTCCCAAGGACGAACAAGGTAAACATTCTCTTTACCACAACAAGTATGTGAATTGCATGCAGACGTTTGCCTCCAATGCAGTAATAACCTTCGTATCTCGATGAATCTGATCTTTACAAAAGGTTATCCTGTGTTCGTAAACAAAAGCATAAGAGCAGTTTCAACAGCTGATCCGTGTTTGTGTATCGTACTCAGTCGGTAAGTCACGCAATATAAAATTTTTCTGTAATATCTGTTCTGAATGAACCAACGCATCTGAACTTTTTTTTTCGTTTTTCAGTAAATATGCCATGTGGATAATTCGATCAAATCATGAAAAGTCGAAAGGAAGGAAAAGTGAAAGGATTTATTTTCTAGATTCGTTTCTCGTTTAACGAATATCGACGTGCATCACGTACAAGCGACGGAAGGGAGTTTACGAATAGACGAATGGCATTATAACCGCTGGTCTTCTTGCTTCTTTCACGAACATTCGTAATTAAACCAAGTCTCAACAGCTGATCCGTGTTTATGTATCGTACTCGGTCGGTAAGTCACGCAATATAAAATTTTTCTGTAATATCTGCTCTGAATGAACCAACGCATCTGAACTTTTTTTTTTCGTTTTTCAGTAAATATGCCATGTGGATAATTCGATGAAATCATGAAAAGTCGAAAGGAAGGAAAAGTGAAAGGATTTATTTTCTAGATTCGTTTCTCGTTTAACGAATATCGACGTGCATCACGTACAAGCGACGGAAGGGAGTTTACGAATAGACGAATGGCATTATAACGGCCGGTCTTCTTGCTTCTTTCACGAACATTCGTGATTAAACCAAGTCTCAACAGCTGATCCGTGTTTATGTATCGTACTCGGTCGGTAAGTCACACAATATAAAATTTTTCTGTAATATCTGCTCTGAATGAACCAACGCATCTGAACGTTTTTTTTTTTCGTTTTTCAGTAAATATGCCATGTGGATAATTCGATCAAATCATGAAAAGTCGAAAGGAAGGAAAAGTGAAAGGATTTATTTTCCAGATTCGTTTCTCGTTTAACGAATATCGACGTGCATCACGTACAAGCGACGGAAGGTAGTTTACGAATAGACGAATGGCATTATAACGGCTGGTCTTCTCGCTTCTTTCACGAACATTCGTGATTAAACCAAGTCCCATTATCCTTGGAAATTGCGCCGCATGTCCGAGCAGACTGCACAACGTTGGAAAATTCGAGAAACGTTTCTCTCTCTCTCACTCCTTACTTTCTCACCCGAAGGTTCTCCACTAAAAGGGCCCGTATAAACGGGGGTTATGGCTTCAATATGCAGTAAAACCCGAGGATAGCTTATAGCAGTGGCACACAGTAGGTGCATATAGATATAGGTATAGATATAGGATGCTGTATAAGCGAGTGCGATGCTGCTCCTGCCGTTGCTTCTAGTACGTACCTCGCTCGTTCCCTATACCATTCCCGGTAGAATGTTACGGTGTAGCGCGAACCATAGCCAAGGCTACCGGGCTATCCTATGTAGTAAAGACATAACCTACAAGACCCTATACCAATGCAGTAGGAACGTGGATATACGTCATACGTTTCCACTTGCATATATACATATCTATGATCAGTGTCTTCGTAGTACCTTTCATGACCTCTCAACTTTGCAAAATAAATGGAAGACGTAAAAAGTCATAGAAAAAACGTATATATATATATATCGATGTAATAAAATAATCTTTCAAGGTAGAAAATTCGTGCGAACGCGTGCCTTGAAGGAGCAGCATTGCAAAGGGAAATATAAGTAAAATGGATTCGAGCAGTTCGTCGATAAATTCATGAGGATAGATAGACTTCCACGTATATATAAAATAATTGAGATTAGATTTGAGAACTTGGAGTTCTTTTATTCGTCTATATTCTCGGGTATTGCGACATTTAAATGAAAGCTTTGTTGTTCGTGGTATTGCAATAATCGACAATGTATATAGAGAGAGGGAGAGAACGATTGGGGTTCTGTTAACTCGACATACGTATATGCGGAAATACGTGATCGCTTATCGTTCTGTGCACTTCTGAATAATGATTGAGTGGGAGGTATTGTGCCAAGAGTAGTCGAAGTGCCTGGAATTCCCTGAAATATTTACGCTCAATCGAAAATCGAGCTAGAGTTTCTGTGAAATTCGAAATTGCATTTATGTTCAAAAATTATTTACAAAAGGTCGTATGAAAAATTGTTTTTTTCTTTCATTGTTTTTTTATGATCTGTTCTGTTGGAATTAAAGAATTTAATTTTGCAGGTTGATGCAGACTATACGGCAACGCCCTGCACCTTCCAGCAACACTCCGACAAAGGTCTTGCCAGACCGTGTACGAAAGTAATTTAGGAATGTTGACTATAAACACCTGCCAAGGGTCGACATTCTTTTTCGTCCAAGAAGATTTCAATTGGAGGTTGTGGAATTAACTTTCAAGGTTTCAATTTTTGTCAACGAATTCAGACGACTACAGAAGGAATATGCTTATAGGCCAATTGAAGCAAAGTTTTTACTGCTCGAAACTGCCACTTGGTGTCGCATCGGTCGATCGCTTGTATGTGATTGGTGAGAGAAGAGGCGGAGTAAGGCCTTGAAGCTGTGTAAAGTATACATGAACGTATCTGTGTGACCTAATACATTCTTGTGGCGACACCAGCGACGCGAGTGACTGGGGGCAGAACTACACTGGGGGACACATTTCTCGCTTCAATCGAAAGTATGGGTATATTCCTTCTATAGTCGTCCGAACGTCTAACGTCACGATAACAACCTTAAAACATAAATAACAGGAAATAATTTTCTTTCTCACCTTCTAGTTTCATATCGCTCGATCGACCAAGCTTCAATTGGAAGTTTTGGAATTAACTTTCGAGGTTTCAACTTTTGTCAACGAATTCAGACGACTACAGAAGGAATATGCTTATAGGCCAATTGAAGCAAAGTTTTTACTGCTCGAAACTGCCACTTGGTGTCGCATCGGTCGATCGCTTGTATGTGATTGGTGAGAGAAGAGGCGGAGTAAGGCCTTGAAGCTGTGTAAAGTATACATGAACGTATCTGTGTGACCTAATACATTACTGTGGCGACGCCAGCGACGCGAGTAACTGGGGGCAGAACTACACTGGGGGACAAATTTCTCGCTTCAATCGAAAGTATGGGCATATTCCTTCTATAGTCGTCCGAAGTCTAACGTCACGATAATAACCTTAATACATAAAATAACAGGAAATAATTTTCTTTCTCATCTTCTAGTTTTGTATTGCTCGGTTGACCAAGCTTCAATTGGACGTTGTGGAATTAACTTTCGAGGTTTCAATTTTTGTCAACGAATTCAGACGACTACAGAAGGAATATGCTTATAGACCAATTGAAGCAAAGTTTTTACTGCTCGAAACTGCCACTTGGTGTCGCATCGGTCGATCGCTTGTATGTGATTGGCGAGAGAGGAGGCGGAGTTAGGCCTTGAAGCTGTGTAAAGTATACATGAACGTATCTGTGTGACCTATTACATTCTTGTGGTGACGCCAGCGACGCGAGTAACTGGGGGCAGAACTACACTGGGGGACAAATTTCACGCTTCAATCGAAAGTATGGGCATATTCCTTCTATAGTCGTCCGAACGTCCAACGTCACGATAACAACCTTAATACATAAAATAACAGGAAATAATTTTCTTTCTCATCTTCTAGTTTTGTATTGCTCGGTCGACCAAGCTTCAATTGGAGGTTGTGGAATTAACTTTCGAGGTTTCAATTTTTGTCAACGAATTCAGACGACTACAGAAGGAATATGCTTGTAGGCCAATTGAAGCAAAGTTTTTACTACGCGAAACTGCCACTTGGAGTCGCATCGGTCGATCGCTTGTATGTGATTGGTGAGAGAAGAGGCGGGGTTAGGCCTTGAAGCTGTGTAAAGTATACATGAACGTATCTGTGTGACCTGGTCATTCTTGTGGCAACGCCAGCGACGCGAGTGACTGGGGGCAGAACTACACTGGGGGACACATTTCTCGCTTCAATCGAAAGTATGGGCATATTCCTTCTATAGTCGTCCGAACGTCTAACGTCACGATAACAACCTTAATACATAAAATAACAGGAAATAATTTTCTTTCTCATCTTCTAGTTTTATATCGCTCGATTATCGACCAAGCTTGCGAATCGAGACGGTGACACAGAGACGCCGGCATTGGGAAAATCCGTTCGAAAACAACAAACGAGGCGCGGATATAATGGTCTTTCTTGCTCGCTCTCTCATGCCGGCACGACGCATGAAACGACAAATGATTATTTCAGTCGTGACCTTGGTGCCAAACACAATTCTGACCTGATGATCAATCGTCGACAGTAACATATATGTAATATAATGTCGCGTCTCGGGAGTTATACGTCGACCGTTCAATCAACTCAGACCTCCAGTTAATAATAATAATTGACAACAATTTTGATTAACAATAATTTTAAGATAATTAAACAGGCGTCTCTCTCAATAATTCTTCGACGAATTCGTGACTGTAGGTTTTCGTTAAAAAAAAAAAAAAAGAAATGCTGCTCGACGTTCGCGCTCGAGCGCGCGAATACCTCACGCCTTCTTGCCCGAGTATCGGGTGAAAGTACTTCGATTTCACGAGCATGGGATTGCCCATACCTTCTACTCCTCGAGTTGTACAAAATAACTCATAAATTCAGGCAAGCCTCGTTCTCTCCCACGTGTACTTGTTATTACATTATTATCCGATAAATAAATAAATAAATAAATGAGAAGATAAATAGATAAAGAGATAGCTACATAGATAGATAAATAAATAAATTAATTAATAGCAAGCAACTTTCGACACAAACCACTCCAAATCGTCGGAACAATTTAATTTTATCTCAAACGATAATAAAATAACAATAATACCAGCAATAATAAAAAATAATAATAATAACAATAATAATAATCATTTCCCTCAAATTTATTAAACGATCCCTCGTAATTCATTGAACACCTTACGATGCAACAATTCGTACTCCTGTTTTATAACTAGATACGTAAGAACGAATAAATCTTCTCGTTCACATAAACGATGACGTTTAACGCGCCTATCGATCGAAAATCTGTTATCCGGCATTCCCGTGGTTCAGGCTCGAGTCTGCATCTGTCTCTTACACCAGTTATTACGATATGGCCAAACACATACTGGCATTAGACACAGAGAGAAAGAGAGATCGAATGAGTGGGAGGGAGATAGGGTGGGGGGGGGGGCGATACGGAGGGGGGGGGGGGGGGGGGTACGAGGAGTCTGTACTGGCCAGACGCCTTTCTATCCCGTCGAGCCGATTCTAGCCTCGGGGACAGGAGTTACCGGTCGCGGAATTCCTTGGGACTATATATACGCGATGTAGGCGCGAGATCGCACCACGGTGCGAGTGGGTGGGCAAAGGAGCGGTTGGAGGGGAGGGGGTACAGCGATGGAGGTAGAGAGGGGGCTGCAATGCCGGCGTGTGGGGGAGGGGGGAGCACGCTGAATCGCGCTTCGTGGAAGGTGGAAGGGAGATACGCATATCACCGAGGCCGTTATAGGTGTTCCCTCTAGGCCTGCGTTTACAACAATATATGGGCCATTCCGTGTATGTTGTTGCAATTTTTGTATGGAGATGTTTTTTTTTATGTTTTCTTTTCTTTTGTTTGGTTTAGGTACGGGAACTGGGAAAATAATAATGGAGATGATGGATGAAAAGATTTTTTATATGGGCCATTTCGTGTTTGTTGTTGCAATTTTTGCATAGAGATGTTTTTTTTATGTTTTCTTTTCTTTTGTTTGGTTTAGGTATGGGAACTGGGAAAATAATAATGGATGATGGATGAAAAGATTTTTTATATGGGCCATTTCGTGTTTGTTGTAACAATCTTTGTATGGAGAATTTTTTTTTAATGCTTTTTTTTTCTTTTGTTTGGTTTAGGCACGGGGATTGGGAAAATAATAATGGATGATGGATGAAAAGATTTTTTATATGGGCCATTTCGTGTTTGTTGTCATAATTTTTCTATGGTGAATTTTTATTTTTAAGTTTATTTTCTTTTACTTGGTTTAGGAATAGTGAGTGAAAAAATAATAATGAATGGCGAATGAAAAGATTGTTTGAAAAATTTTGATCGATGATCGGTAGATTTGGGCGAATGATTGAGAAATAATAATAAATTAATAATTTAATTAATTAATTTTAATTTAATTAATTGTCGACCATTCTCCATGAAATTAATTAATTAATTCAATTACATTAATTAACATGATCTTTATTTCGAGGGCTCTCTTTCAGGGGCAATCAGCTCGTCTAGGCTCTGCGCTGGTAGACCTAGACAGACGCCAGTTAACACTAGATTTACCAGACCAGTCATTTTGACTGGCCGCGCAATTTTTAATTAAAAATTCCTACTGCATGTAACATTTGTTTTCTGAAATGACGTTATGACTTGTGTAGCTGTAAGTAGAAAATATATTTAATGAACTCAATACAACTTTATATATATTTGTAACAAATATATTTAGATAGAAATAGGTATATGCAAATAGCTGGTAAATCTAGTGTTAAGGGCAGTCGTGGGTCTGGTCACGGGACACTGGCACACTGGTAAGCACCTCAAACATTTGGGTCTAACCAAAGGTTCACTCTGTTGGAGGTGCAGGGAGCAGTAGGAAACTCCGCTCCATGTGATCAATGAGTGCAGGGCGCTAAAGGTCGTTTGCAGAATTGTACTCGGAGCTCCTGCTTTCGAGACACTCAATTTAGAGGATGTTGGGGTAGAAGGGCTTCTACGCTTCGCGAAAGAGGTGCAACTACTCGACGTCCTTTCTTAAGGTAGTCCTATCGTTGAGTGGGGGATTAAAATTTGATTCCCGTTTTTTCTCACATTGGAAATGGACCAAGCGTTCAAGTTCATTAAGAAAAGTTGTTGCAAAGCGACTAAAGAGGAACATACTCAAAATTCAAATTGATCCTACGGAAAGTTTATCTGTTATATTATAAACAAAATTATGAATTTTGTTTCCATAAGATTTGTTACAAAAACTAATCGAAGCTTCTTTGATGTCATATAAAAATGTGTGCAAAATTTCAACAGGCTTCACGGACCAAATTATCGAGATACTCGTTGTATAATGTTGCGATATTTAACACGGGCTCTTATGGGAGATTGCGAAAAGAGACGATTTTCAAGCATAAATATCGTGATTTTTGAGTCGATAAAGGCCCCTGAAATTTTACACACATATACATATAACATCAAAGAACGTTTCTGCAAATTTTCAGTGAAATCTAACGGAAACGCTGTAATGATAGGACTACCTTAAGGAAGCACAATTTTAAAAGGGCTCGAGCCCAATGGTCGAGAGACTGAGCGCTTGGTTAAATCCACAACAACAACAATAACAACAACAAACAACATAATTAATGATTGAATTATCTAATTTAACTTAATTAATTCTTGTTATTATGAATTATTCTGACAATTAATGATTTAATTAATTAATCTAATTCAATTAAATTAATCATCAATCATTCTGCCTGAAATTAATTAATTCAATTAGATAATTATTATGATTTTTATTAATTACCATCATTAATTATTGAATTTCTTTAATTAAATTAAATTAAATTAATTTATCGACCATTCTGCATGAAACGACCCGTATAATAACTACTAGTTACGTCTACTTATATATACATACATATATCTATATATACAACACATAACGTCGTTTTTCTGCCTAGAGGTCCAAGCTCGTTCCAAGCTCGAGCCTACGAAGCGGATGAATAACGAGAGCGTGCGTGCACAGTGATTTGCTCGGGCGAGCCGAAGCAAATCGGGCGACGTGGTGAATGTGCAACGGTGCGAGAGAGAGAGAAAGAGAGCCAACTCTCTCGGTATGCGTGTGAGGTTGCTCGCCTTGTACGACCTCGTCGTCGTTACCGTCGTCGTCGTCGTCGTCGTCGTCGTCGTCGACATCGTCGTTCCGGTCTTCGTGGTCCGAACACAACGTCACTCGGCCGCTTGTAAACGCCCCGGAGCCATAAGGCGAGTTATTATTATAAATAACGCAAGAGGAAAAAAAACAACAACAATAATAACAATAATTTTGCAGATACGCAGGCTGAATCAATCGAAGCTACGAACCGAGAGGATAACAAAAGGCAAGAAAAAACGTTTCATTGTCATGGGATGATTCATCGAGGAGAAGTGATGTACGGGAAATAGGAGTGGAAATATTTGGAGAATGTTAATTTTGATATTTGTTGCGAATCAAAAATTGTTTTTGATTGTAGAGAGAAGGAATTCATTTTAAAAAAGGGCGAAATTCTTTGTTGGATTTAGATTTAAAAATTATGTAAAAGGGAAAAGTTTAAATTTATTAATTTATTTTAGATTTATGATTTGTTTTATTACAATTATAATTTAAATTTATTAATTTATTTTAGATTTATGATTTGTTTTATCACAATTATAATTTAAATTTGTTAATTTATTTTAGATTTATGCTTTATTTATCATGATTATAATTGCTCGTTATCACCTTTTTTTATAACGATCAATTCGATTGATTTTTTTTAATTGAATTTTCCTCGTGATGGAAATTTTGTTATTTTCATTTCGATGAGAATTTGTTTGCGATCATTTTTGTTTTGCTGGTAAACAGGAAATAGGAGCGGGAATATTTGGAGAATGTTAATTTTGATATTTGTTGCGAATCAAAAATTGTTTTTGGTTATAGAGAGAAGGAATTAATTTTAAAAAAGGACGAAATTCTTTGCTGAATTCAGATTTCAAAATGATGTAAAAAGGAAAAGTTTAAATTACTAATTTATTTTAGATTTATGTTATTTATCACAATTATAGTTTAAATTTATTAATTAATTTTAGATTTATGCTTTATTTATCATGATTATAATTGCTCGTTATCACCTTTTTTTATAACGATCAATTCGATTGATTTTTTTTAATTGAATTTTCCTCGTGATGGACATTTTGTTATTTTCATTTCGATGAGAATTTGTTTGCGATCATTTTTGTTTTGCTGGTAAACAGGAAATAGGAGCGGGAATATTTGGAGAATGTTAATTTTGATATTTGTTGCGAATGAAAAATTGTTTTTGATTATAGAGAAAAAAAGGCATTCAAAAAAATGGCGAAATTCTTTGCTGGATTCATCTTTCAAAATTATGTAAAAGGGAATAGTTTAAATTTATTAATTTATTTTAGATTTATGTTATTTATCACAATTATAATTGCTCGTTATCATCTTTTTTTTATAACGATCGATTCGATTGATTTAGTTTAATTGAATTTTCCTCATGATGAAAATTTTGTAATTTTCATTTTGTTCAGAATTTGTTTACAATCATATTTGTCTTGCAACCATTAGTTATATAATGTTTATTAATTCCGTTTGCAATTAATTCGATATTTTGAAATCCTTAAAAACTCATTTTTTATTTATTTTCTTTTTAGGAAAATTTGAATGCCAGCGTCCCAAGGGAGAGAAAACCCCAGACGAGACCGCCCGGTGAATTAGGGAGAGCCGAGGAAAGCGGAGGTATCCTTTTCCCGTGTTTATCCGCAACCGTGCCCTGTGCACTCCCTCCCTTTTTCTCTCACCATTTTCTTTCTCGCTTCCTCGCTCAGGCTCCCGGAAAACCCATGGAAAATTGGCGTTCCCGGAAAATCGTCACGAAAGCTTCGGGCAAAAGTAACAGGACTCTAGGATCGAGGGAGTTCGCAAACCCGACTACTTCCATCATTTCATTCATCAATTAACCATAAAGTATTTCTCAACAATCTAACCCAAATTTTTCCCACATTTTCTCGTTGATTTTCCAAATGTTTCTTCAAAAATATAAATATGAAAAAACAAGTTAAAAATCGACAAGTTTTTGTTATCAATTTATAATTTTTCAGATAACTCGAACGATTCGACGTCGATTATTGGAATTTCCAATACCCTAATATTTTCCTACATTTTCTCATTGATTTTCCAAATTTTTCTTCAAAAATACAAATATGAAAAAATAAGTTAAAAATCGACAAGTTTTTTTTATCAATTTATAATTTTTCAGATAACTCGAACGATTCGACGTCGATTATTGGAATTTCCTTAGACGAATTAGCATCGACCATAGAACGAGATTGTTTCCTGGATGGTTTAACCGGAAAATGAGATTTTGACGAAAAATTCGAGCGTGCGAATAGCGGGAGAGCAGGAAACGACGAAAAGTTTGTGTTCGTTCATGGGAATGTTCCAGGTGCGTTTGTGTGCGGAAAAGCCATAGGAATTTTCACAAAACGGATATCTCTCTTTCCCTTGGAAAATCGTGGTCTCTCGTCCTCAAAAAAGGAACGCCGTTCGAGCAGGCGGTCAGAAGTCGAGAGACGCTCGCGTTCGCTGGAGTTTTCGTTTATTTTTTGTCTCTCCTGGCACAGAAACGAGAGAATGCGAGAAAGGGGCTGATTTATCGTGTGTATTGCACGGAGAGAGAGAAAACTCGAGAAAATTGGGAGATCGCGAGGATGGAATTTCCCTGGTTACTAGGGCGACATGCGAACACGAAGGACGAAAATATATTCAGGTCAGTTTCCATCCTGAGGGAAAATATATAATTAGCTTACTTTCCGACGAGATTTTCCACCACGAGGATATTTTTGCTTTTGTACGTTTTTCTCCATAGAAAATGAAACGTTTCTGTAAGGAAAATAGTATCGAGTCGGTAATCGAGTATTTTATGAAAGAAACAAAATTCTTTATTTATTTTATTTATTTCATTTATTTCATTTATTCCATTTATTTAATTTATTTCATTTATTTTATTTATTTTATTTATTTCATTTATTTCATTTATTTCATTTATTTCATTTATTTCATTTATTTCATTTATTTCATTTATTTCATTTATTACATTTATTTCATTTATTTCATTTATTTTATTTACTTCAATTATTTTATTTATTTCATTTATTTCATTTATTTCATTTATTTCATTTATTTTTTTTATGTTGTTTATGTTATTTATTTCATTGATTTCATTGATTTCATTTATTTTATTTATTTTATGTATTTCATTTATTTTATTTATGTTATTTATTTAATTTTTTTCATTTATTTTATTTATTTTATTTATTTCATTTATTTCATTTATTTTATTTATTTTATTTATTTTATTTATTTTATGTATTTCATTAATTTTATTTATGTTATTTATTTCATTTATTTCATTTATTTTAAAAATTTTATTTTTTAATACTTTAATTCGTTTTGTTTGCGTTGATTTAATTTTATTATATCGAGGGCCAGGGTGGAAAAGCGATGGGAAAATGTAAACCACGCTCCTTCGTTCATCTCATGCGTCCCTAGCAGGTTCGCTCTCGTATTTTCTCAAGATTCGCGCTTCTCTCGTGAACAAAAAATCAGTCTCTCCTCTCTCCTGTACCTCCTTTTTCTTATGCTTGTGTGACCCATCGTCTCTCCCGAGGGCGATCTCTCGCGTCTGAGAAAGCATGGGAGAGAACGACCACGTGTGTCGAGATGCAACGCGTACTGGAAGAACGAATATGGTATTGCAACGTGAGAGAAGGAGGAGAGGACGATGGGCGAGAGTCGATTGAGGGAAAGAGGTAGGAAAACCTTTATAACCATGAGAGACCCAGAGAGAGAAAGAGAGGGAGAGAGAGAACGCAACTTCATTTTTCGCATGTTTTCCCAATCCCTTTCGTACCTCTCGTTCTTCTCCTTCGTATTCCCATCGAGCAGAGAAGTTCTCTTTTTTTCAAAAATAAAGTAAAAATATCGACGTTTTATTTTATTAAGGGCTCGCATACTCCTACACCCTCTGAAAACCGAGTAAATTTGAAAAATTGTTATAAATGTTATTTAGTGAAGAAAAAATTAAATTGTTAATTTTATATTTTTTATTGATTTTTTAATTGTAAGAAACAAATGTAAACAATTGTTTTTTTTTAATATTAACATTATTTTTTAGGGGTAGAAATGAACGAGTGATGAACACCGTCTTGCCTTCTATTCGGCATTGTAAGTTTGCCAAAAATGATTCAATTTGCAAAAATAAAGCAGAATCTAATAAACAAATGTAGTAGTTATAGTTTGACGAAGAGAAATTTTTTGTTTTGTTAAAAATAATAAAATTACAGTGTTTTAAACTTTAGTATGCAATTTAAAAAGAAAAAATATGTTTTTAATAATTTATACAAAATTGTACAACCAAAAAATTTAAAAATTCTCTCGATAGACTATAGACAAAATAGTTATAAAGATTATAAAAAAAAGTTAGAAAATATTAAAAATTGACTGAGTTATGGTGCAAACCATGTCTAAAAAATTGTTTTGAGAAAAACGCTCTAAAATTTCTTCTGGAATTTCTGGTTCTTTGTAACGGAATGGAATTGTCTTAAATTAATTTTGTTGACAAATTCTTCAAACTATAAACAATAAAAATCAAAAAAAAAAAATTTTTTTTTATTTCAAGCGTTTAAAAATTTCAAAAAAATTGTTGCCTGCAAAATAAGACAATATTTCTTATTTCGATTAGTACTATTCCATCTTTTTTTTATATTGTTAACTTCAGCCTTAAAAATAATTCAGCTATTGTTCAATTTAATTTTTACAATTACAAAAATAATTCTCTCGTTATTAAATCGCAATTTTTAATTACATTTTTCCTTTTTTTAATTTCAATAACAATTTACAATTTGAATTTTTAACTAACTTTTACTGCGAAATTGCAGTAATTGAGTGACAAATGTGCACTTCTTCCGGTTTTCAGGAAATAAATTATAATTTTAATGAAAACGCGTAAAAATTTACTGTTTACAAAAATTAAAAATATTTTCAAGAATTTTTACTGAAATTAACAGTAAATTTTCGTGAAACGTAAACATTACTACAATAAATTGAAAAAAGTGTCGATACGAATGAAAGTGTACGTTGCACATTGAGAAATTTGCGTGTTTGTCTTGAAAATTTACAAAACTAAACCGAAATTTCCCGTGCGTTCACCAGAATCTTTACGTTCTTCCCAGTAAATATTTTTTTTTATTTAAATAAAAGCTTGTAAAATCAGTTAGTTCTAGGTCGCCTGAGCGTAATCCACGAGCTTCATGTATCCCTCGTAAAAATTATGCTACGTGCTAAAATTTGTACACGCTTGAAAATAAAATATTTGAAACTATTGTCAATTTTTAATTATTTCCACATTTATCACCCTCTTCAAATTTTTAATACAATTTGTACCAAGATTTCACCGTAAAAATTAATAAGAAATTCTCTGCGTGGAGACATCTCGCGTTAAGGGTGGTTTATTCCTACCCTCGTACAAAAACGTCGAGAGAGTCCCCATCGTGCGAGCGCGACGTAGATCCGGCGTCTCAGGAAGCGAGTTGGTAATAACATCGTCGAGAGAAAGGGAAAACGAGAGAATAAAAAAAAACGCACAAAGAACAATTCCGGCCGATACGTCGCAATTCCGGAAGGACTTTCGACAAAATAAATCCCAAACGGTTTTCTTCATGCTCGCCTGCTCGTATTCGACTTCGCCCACCCATGGTGAAAACCGCAGTTTCACCCTTGTTTCTTTCCTTTTTTTTTATTTATTTATTTGCAAAACCATGAACGATCTCGAGGGTTAGTTTTGTTATTCATTTCGTATCCAAGTTTGAGCGTTGGCTAAAAAAAAGGGAAAGTAAATGCGAGTGGAAAAAATGCGTTGGGGGTTGAATCGAGGGTGAAGGGGGGTGAGATGGGAAATAAGGACGTGGGTTGGATAACGAAAGAAATGTACGAAATATAATCCTGGTGGACTTTTACAGAGGTCGAATCGATAAAAGCGATGGAGACAATTTCCTACGAAAACTTGGGGAAGCGATAACGGCCCGGGGGTGGCCGAGAGAGGGTAGGGAAGGAAAACGTGTCGTGGCTGAGGGTAGGAAAATCTTGGTCGTGCTCGTGGAATTGGAGGATGAGGATTTTACTCCTGATATCCTACGTTGAATCCTGAAAAATGTTTTTTTTTGCAAAAATTGGAATTTTCATTTTTTGAAAATCAAAGTTTTTATTTTTATTTAAAAAAATTGTTATTTTGGAAATTTTGTGATAGAATTTTTGACTTGAACAATTTATTATTTATTAACTATATTTTGCTAATAATTATTCCTGTGTTTAAACAAATATTGACAATTCTTAGAAAATATTTATTGAAAAATTTTATTCAAAATTTTTAGGTCAAACTTGAAAAATGTTGAGCTAAAGCTGAAACGCTTCACGGAATTCGTATGAGCAGAAATAGGGGAGGATACGAATCTGGAAGGTTTATTAAAAAATTTGTTATTTCATAAATTTTATGTTAGAATTTTTTACTTGAACAATTTATTATTTATAAAAAAAAATTTATCATTTCATAAATTTTATGATAGAATTTTTGACTTGAACAATTTATTATTTATTAACTATATTTTGTTAATAATTATTCCTGTATTTAAACGAATATTGACAATTTTTAGAAAATATTTATTGAAAAAATTTATTCAAAATTGTTAGGTCAATCCTGAAAATTATTGAGCTAAAGCTGAAACGCTTCACGGAATTCCCATGAGCAAAAATGGAAGAGGGTGCGAATCTGGAGGGTTTATTAAAAAATTTGTTATTTCATAAATTTTATGTTAGAATTTTTTACTTGAACAATTTATTATTTATTAAAAAAATTTGTTATTTCATAAATTTGATGATAGAATTTTTTACTTAAACCATTTATTATTTATTAACTATATTTTGCTAATAATTATTCTTGTGTTTAAACGAATATTGACAATTTTTAGAAAATATTTATTGAAAAAATTTATTCAAAATTTTTAGGTTTATCCTGAAAATTATTGAGGTATGAGGAATTCGTATGAGCACAAATAGAAGAGGGTTTGAATCTGGAGGATGTCCACCCCTTCCTGATGGCTCCAGGAACGAGAAAAACTCGGATTTGCCCGAAAATCAGGGACTTCCATATCGGGAGGACAGCAGGAAGAGAACGTTGAACGAAAATGGAAACGGGAAGGAGAGAGAACGAGAGGAAGTGAGAAGAGGATAAGGGATGATTTTCGTCCCACACAGTTCCTTAAATCCTGACACTAACGCGTGGGCGACAGCGCACCCAGAGAGAGAGTCCCGGGAATTCCTCGGAAAAGTCAAGGGCCCTCTCCCTTCGCTCCAGGCCAATGAAAATTTCTCCCCTGTATCGCTAACAGCCTCTCGCTTCATTCGTGGAAATGCGCGCCTATGAAACAGGAGCGCAAGCAACAAGGAGCTCGACACTTCCCCGTTTTCCCGGTTTTCGCCCACTCCGTTTGCTCACGCGGTCACAGTGACGCTTTAGGAATTTCGTGGAAAATCCTGGCTGGATTGAACGAGGCCAGGAAAATCTTCGCCCACGAGTCGCAATTTCTTTTCTTCTTGTAACGAATTCAACGTATTTTGATATTTATAATTGATAGCTGGATGCTGTTTCTCTTAATTGGAGAATCGCGAGGTTTGCGAGCAAAATTAATTTACTCAAAATTTGTTCATTCCTAGTAGTCAACATTCCTCGAATTTTTTTTCTAATCTTATTAAAAGCGTGAAGAATTTTCTTGGAATTGTTTGAATTTAATTAACAGTTTTATTAATCGCGTGATAATCTTTTTCTTCGATTTTTTGTTTCCATCTGTGTCGTCGATAATGTAGGAATGTGTGTTAATATTATAAAAATTTGCGAATGAGAATTCCTAGAATTCTTTCTATTTAATAATTCTCACTACAATAATAATAATAATAATAATAATAATAATAATGATAACGATAACGATAATTTTATTGAATAAGTTCTTCGTTCTATTTATTAAATTTATTATTAAAAATTATCAAACTACATTTCCAATTATGTTGAAATAATTTAAACGATGGAAATTGATAGCTGGAGACTGTTTCTCCTAATTGTAAAATCGCGAGGTTTGCTTAAGGGGTGCAGCCACAATTAATTTACTCAAAATTTGTTCGTTCTCAGTAGTCAACGTTCCTCGAAGTGCTTTCTAATCTTATTAAAAGCGTAAATAATATTCTTGGAATTGTATCAATTTAATTAACAATTTTATTAATCACTTGATAATATTTCCCTTCGATTTTTTGTTTCCATCTGTGTCGTCGATAATGTAGGAATATGTGTTAATATTATCAAAATTGTGAATGAGACTTCCTAGAATTCTTTCTATTTAATAATTCTCACCATAATGATTTTATTGAATAAAATTTTTCGTTCTATTTATTAAATTTATTATTAAAAATCGTCAAACTACGTTTCAAATTATTTCGAAACAATTCAAACGATAGAAAAGTATAAATTTATTTATCAGTAAGAAATATTTAAAAAAAAACACTGTGTCGTTTATCAAAGAAAATCACGAGGACGAAAAAAAGTGGTAGGTTGTCCTTCCAGCTTGAGGTACGAGCTCGTAAATCAGGGCGTAATCCTTCGAAATAGTTATATCAGGGCTATAAGAAACGCGAGGTTTTTGGGGTCGCGATAACGAGGGGTTGCGCAAGAGGATAGGCCATCGCGAGTGAGCCAAGGGTGGCTTTACTTCGTGGTAGAACGACGGACCATACGGAGAAAAGGAACTGGCGGCAAGCGAACAGGCGAGCAGAAATGTAGGAGGCGTATCCTTGGATGCGGAAGCGGAAGTAACGCGCAGACTCCGCGAAGCGTCGAGAGCCAGGATCTCTCTCTGTCTCCCTCTCTCTCTCTCTTTCTCTCTCACTCCACAGCTGCCTCGTAACGTTTCATCCACTCGTGTTAAACTTTTCATTGCGTAATCTGTGAACTGAAATCGATCACGAACTTCACCTGGAAAAAAAAAATTTCTTTCATAAATTAATTATAAAATATGAATTAATATATTTATTATATTAATATATTAATATATCGATATAATAATATATTAATATTTACTATATTAATATATTAATATTTACTATATTAATATATCGATATATTAATATAATAATGTAATAATATAATAATATATTAATATAATTATATAATAATATATTAATGTATTAATATATCAATATAATAATATAATAATACAATAATGTAATAATATAATAATATATTAATATATTTAATATATTAATATAATAATATAATAATATAATAATATAATAATATAATAATATAATAATATAATAATATAATAATATAATAATATAATAATATAATAATATAATAATATAATAATATAATAATATAATAATATAATAATATAATAATATAATAATATAATAATATAATAATATAATAATATAATAATATAATAATATAATAATAATATAATAATGTAATAATATAATAATATATTAATATAATAGTAGAATAATAATAAAATAATAATGTAATAATAATAATAATAACAGCGAAAAATAAAATAAATAAATATAAAATATTAATTATTTTCCTATCACGTTTCTCTTTAAATAATATTCGAAACTAAAAATAAGTAATTTTCTGAATAACAAAAAATGTTGTATTTATTATAAAGAAAAAAATAAATAAATTTATTTATTTATCTTTTCTTCGTTTATTCCTTTATTATTAAAATTTGTTTATTCCTTAACAAACATTTACCTTAAATTTCCTCGTATCAATATTAATCCGATTTTTCACGTTCAAGTGCAAAACGACGTTTTACTTTGTTTTTCGTTTTAAACAATTTTATCGATAATCCATTTCGTTGAAGGAATTTAATGGAAAAGAGAGAAGCGGAAAGTAATGAAAAGAGCGAAAGGTCGATATGGAAGTTCACCGTATGGTGGAAACAGAACGATAGCGAGAAATAAAAAAGAAGTCAGTGAGGGTGGGAGGGGGTCAGGGCGAGGGGGAGGGGAGGGGGAGGTATTGGCAGAAAGAGAGGAAAAGAGACTAAAGCCAATGGCTAGTGTATATACACGCGCGGATACGCGCTCCGAGGCTCGTAAGATCTTGCGAGAAAATCGCTGAAGCGAAAATCGTAAAGCTCCCAGAAGGGAGGGTTTGGCACTTTAGTGCCGGTAAACCGGGGGCGTTTCCATTTAAAATTGCGATCGGACGATCTTCCGATTGTTCGTATGTCTGTAGACGCCGGGATAAGCTTACAATGTACGCTACGTGCAACGTCATTTTTTTAATCTTGTTTTATGGACGAAAAAAAAAAATTTGTAACAAACAAATACAAATTGTACGATTTTTAAATTTTTGTTTAATTTTGATCATTCGAAGTTTCAATTGTAGACAATGAGGTAAATGTAGAAAATTAATTAACTGATAATTATGAAAATTATAAAATAAGAAATTATTTATTATTGTTATTGTTATTATTATTATTTTATTATTTACTATGAAATTATGAACTATGAAAATAATAAAGTGAGAAATTATTTGTTATTATTGTTATTATGATTATATTATTATTATTATTATTATTATTATTATTATTATTATTATTATTATTATTTTATTATTTTGTTATTTACTATTATTATCAATAGTTATCGATATGTTTGTGGTGGAGTATACCGGAAGTTGAGGGAAAGTGATGGGTCGCTGCTAATTAATTAATTAATAATTGTGAAAATAATAAAATAAGAAATTATTTATTATTATTATTATTTTTTTTTTACTGTTTTGTTATCTACTATGAAACTATGAATTATGAAAATAATAAAATAAGAAATTATTTGTTATTATTGTTATCGTGATTATTATATTATTATTATTATTATTATTATTATTATTATTATTATTATTATTATTATTATTATTATTATTATTATTATTATTTTGTTATTTACTATTATTATCAATAGTTATCGATATGTTTGTGGTGGAGTATACCGGAAGTTGAGGGAAAGTGATGGGTCGCTGCTAATTAATTAATTAATAATTGTGAAAATAATAAAATAAGAAATTATTTATTATTATTATTATTTTTTTTTACTGTTTTGTTATCTACTATGAAACTATGAATTATGAAAATAATAAAATAAGAAATTATTTGTTATTATTGTTATTGTGATTATTATATTATTATTATTATTTTATTATTATGATTATTATTATTATTATTATTTTGTTATTTACTATTATTATCAATGGTTATCGATATGTTTGTGGTGGAGTATACCGGAAGGTGAGGGAAAGTGATGGGACGCTGTCAATTAATTAATTAACAATTGTGAAAATAATAAAATAAGATATTATTTATTATTATTATTATTATTTTTTACTGTTTTGTTATCTACTATGAAATTATGAACTATGAAAAGAGTAAAATAAGAAATTATTTATTATTATTATTATTATTTTACCATTTTGTTGTTATTATTATTAATAGTTATCGATACGTTTATCGTGCAGTATACCGGAAGTTGAGGAAAGGCGATAGGTCGCTGTATCGTAAAATACAACGAATTTCAAGAAGAGAAAGAGAGAGGGAGAGAGCCATTTTCATCCCTGTATCGATTCCCATGGACGTGCTTGTAACTCACCCTCCTGTGCACCCTTCGTTTCTACCTTCCTATAAACTCATCAAACTTATTTTTGTTCCAAATATTTTCTCATATTTCGAACGTTTTCTTCGCCATCCAATTGTTTCACAAAAATTAATATTAACAGGCAATAATTAACAAAAAAAACAATAAATAATAATAACAACAATTTTCCAAAATATTAATCCAAACAATAATTTTTTCCTAAACTTCCAATTCCCAGAATACTTCAAAAATTGAATTAAATACCCAGAAAGCATGAAACAATATTTCTTATTTTTTTAATTAAATTTCTATTCGACCTTCCTTTTTTTAAATTTTTTGCTTCGCACAATGATATCTCGTACAGTATGGACGCTTCTCGCATTTCCAATATTTCCTTCGCCGCCCAATTCTTTCACAAAATTAATATTAAAAGTTAATAATTAAAAAAATAACAATAATAACAATAACAATTTTCCAAAATATTAAACCAAACAATAATTTTTCCTTTCCCACCCAATTCTTTCACACAATTAACATAAATAGTTAATAATGCAAACAATAACAATAATAACAATTTTCCAAAAAATATTAACCCAAACCATAATTTTTTCCTAAACTTCCAATTCCCAGAATCCTTTAAAAATTGAATAAAATACCCAGAAAGCATAAAACAATATTTCTTATTTTTTTAATTAAATTTCTATTCGACCTTCCTTTTTTCAATTCTTCAAATCGCACAAGTGATATCTCGTACAGTATGAACTCTTCTCGCATTTCCAATGTTCCCTTCGCCGCCCAATTCTTTCACAAAATTAATATTAAACGTTAATAATTAAAAAATTAACAATAACAATTTTCCAAAATATTAAACCAAACAATAATTTTTCCTTTCCCACAATTAACATCAATAGTTAATAATGCAAACAATAACAATAGTAACAATTTTCCAAAAAATATTAAACCAAACAATAATTTTTTCCTAAACTTCCAATTCCCAGAATGCTTCAAAAATCGAATTAAATACCCAGTAAGTATAAAACAATATTTCTTATTTTTTCAATTAAATTTCTATTCGACCTTCCTTTTTTCAATTCGTGTGATATCTCGTACAGTACTTATGGACCCGGAGTTAGACTGGCGAGAAGGGAGGAGAGAGGGAGCTGGGTGGGGAGGAGGGGGGGGGGGGGGGAGATTACGTACCGTTGTAATTCCCGAGGCCCGCGTTAACAACGACAACGTCGTCGAGTTCGCTTTTCCCCATTGGCCGTTCCCTATACGTTACGGTTTAAAGAGAAAGCGAGAGAGAGACAGAGATGCTGCAGAACTCGATGCAACGAGTAGTTTCCTCTCGTAGCCCTGGCAATGCCGAAGGTACGAGCGAGCCGTTTCTCTATACCTCGACATGCTCGGACGAAGTTACGAGCACGCGCGAGCGCAAACGTAAAGTCCCTTGTGCAACGAGAGATGCGCCCTGCTGCTGTACCACGTACGATCGTAAAACCTCCCCCTTGGAAGTCGATCCTGCAACCGTGCACCCGCGGCCTCATCTCCAAGCCCATACAGAAACGTCGAGAGTTGAGCCGCTCCACACGCGCGTATGCACTTATCTATTCGCGTTTGCTTGCTTATAGCTTGTATCTTCTCCCCCCTCCACTTACCCTTTTGCCACAATTCCCCCACCCCATTATGTAATAAATGTGTTTACTACATACGCGAATTCTTGTCATCTTTGGGGTTTGAGAGTTACGTTACATGCGTAACGAGATGGGAGACATTTTTTTTTGATTTTGTAATTTTTGTGGATTATTATTATTGTTATTATTATTGAAATATTTGTTGTTGAAGTTGAGAAAAAAAATAAATTAGTAAATTTTGAGAAATTGTAATCGTAATTTTGATTTTGGGGGATTTATTCGGGGAATTTGTAAGATTAATTGTATGTAGTGTGTTGTTTATTATAGATTTGTACGGATAGATTGTGAATTTGTTTTCTATTTGAGAAATAAATTTGAAATATTTCAGAAAATTTTGAGTTTTTTCATATATTTGTCGATTTTTGGTTGATTGTTGATTTATTTAAATTATGAAAAGTGAATGGGCATCACTGTGCATAGCTTTTAAGGGCGCAAAAACAAACAAAAAAATTAAAAATTAATTTTTCAAAAATCGTCCCCTCCACTTACCCTTTTGCCACAATTCCCCCACCCCATTATGTAATAAATGTGTTTACTACATACGCGAATTCTTATCATCTTTGGGCTTCGAGAGTTACGTTACACACGTAACGAGATGGGAGACATTTTTTTTTGATTTTGTGGATTTTTGTAATTTTGGTGGATTATTATTATTATTATTATTATTGGAATATTTGTTGTTGAAGTTGGGTGTAATTTTTGAGAGATGATGCAAGGATTGGGAATATTTAATTGGTGATTGGGGGAGCTCGAGGCTGGCGAAAATTTGACATGTCACGTGAGGGTTGAAAATTTGTTTATTTCAATTTTGAGAAATTTTAATAGTAATTTTTATTTTGGGGAATTTGTAAGATTAATTGTATGTAGTGTGTTGTTTATTATAGATTTGTACGGATAGATTGTAAATTTGCTTTCTTTCTGAGAAATAAAATTGAAGTATTTCTAAAAATTTGAAATTTTTTCAATATTTGTAGTTTTTTGGTTCATTGTTGATTTATTTAAATTATGAAAAGTAAATGGGGATCACCGTGAAAAGCTTTTAAGGATGCAAAATAAAAAAAAATTGAAAAATATACTATTTTGTTTTATTTTTATGAAATAAATTTGATTAATTTTCTAAAATTTCAAGTTTTTAAAACATATTCGCCGATTTTTCTTTGAATTTCGAGTAATTTACATTCTCAAAATGCAAAGCAAATTATTGTGAAAATTTTAATTATCCAAAACAAAAAAAACAAATAAAAATTAATTTTTTAAATATCATTATTTCTATAATTTCCAGAATTCGAAAAAAATATAAATTATCGTTATACAATCTACAGTACAATCGAAAAAAATCATTATATATCCATTCGCATATACTTGTTTTATTTTTACGAAATAAATTTGATTGTATTCCAAAAATAAACATTTTCAAAAAACCATTCGCCAATTTTTCTTTGATTTTTGATTAATATCAATTCTAAAAAATGCAAAACGCTCGCTGTGAAAAATTTAATTACCCAAAATCAAATAAAAATACATTTTTCAAAAATCATTATTTAAATAATTTTCTAAATTCGAGAAAAACCAAGGACCAGTATCGTCGGACGATCGAATCCACGTGTCCCGTTATATAAACTAGCGAATATCAATCGCGAGCCTGTTCAAGCGTCAAGTTCGCGAGAGAGAACATTAACACCCCGTGAACGTCCATCGGGCATCCGCAACGGACGTTAAGTTACACTCGAGACTGACATGCGCCGTGAGGAATATGGTGCATTACTTCCGTATACCGCACACGGATAGCGAAAAGGACAGACACACAGACCGTGATACGCAAATGAAGAGAAACACACGTCGAGGGATCTAAAATGGTCGAGGCAGTTCTCGTTAACACGACGTGCATTTAAAACGAGGCCTTACAAGTTTAATAATATTGCCTTACAACGGCAGGATAATAATAGTCGAGCCCGTGAGAAAGGAGAGGCGGATCGAGAAACCGCGTAATTTAGAATTATTCGATATTCGAGCCGAAGGTGCAATTTTCAACCCCATTTTTGGTAACGTTTTTGAGTCGAACAAAACGCATGGTTAGAGCAAATTTCTCGTGAGGGTTCATATTTGAGATGGAGAAGATTTTGTTTTACGAATCTTAAAGATTGTGAAAAAAAGCAAATTTTTAAGTACAAAAAGGATCGTTTCGAGGAAATTTGTGAGACAGGCGAGGGGTGTTTTTTTTTGTTAATTTTTAGTAATTTTTTCATTTGAGTTTTCTTGACTCTCGATAAGTAAAATAAGAGATTGTTTATCAATTATTTTCGCGGGGAGGTAGAACAATTTCTAAGTTTTATTATAAAAAAATCGTTTTTGTTTTAAATAATTTGGATTGAAATTGAAATTTGAGTTTACAAAATAAACCAAAATTAAGAATTTTGTCTCATGGAACGTTTTTATGAATTTAAAATAATTTTGAAGAAAAATGTGCAAATTTACAATTGACTCCTTGCTACTGCTCAAAATCCGAAATATTTAAAACAAATAACAAAAAATCACAAATTTCCAAAACGTCGACCAATATCCCCCAAAACCAAAAAAAATGTTTATTCTCGAATAATTTGGATTAAAATTGAAATTTGAGTTTGCAAAATAAACCAAAATTAAGAATTTTTTCTCATGGAACGTTTTTATAAATTTAAAATAATTTTGATGAAAATGTGCATATTTAGAATTTACTCCTCGCCACTGCTCAAAATCCAAAATATCTTAAAAAAAAAGACAAAAAATCATAAATTTCGAAAACGTCCGACAACGTCTTTCAAAAAATCCAAGCAACCCAAAAATACTAAACAAAGAGGGATTCTCGCCTTGATTTTCAAAAAAGAAAACATTGTTATCACAATCTATTTCTAATTCGCTCGTTCGTCGATTCCTCATTTTCGCAAACGTGTCATCGTACTAAAAATACGAAATGGGATATCTGTCGTTGACGTATATGGGACAAAAACCGATTCTCCCGATTGTATACGACGTGGAAGCGCGGTTGAAGTTAAGAGCTCGCACCTTACGTGTGTCGATGTATGTAACCCCCCTCCATTCTCTCCTCCTTCTGCCTATGCACACGTGCGCACACGTGTATGTGTGTACGAGAGTAACGACGTTGGCTGGTGGACGAGGAAGGGATTAAGGGTCTCCAGTACGGGTTTTATGTCTTCCCAGGCCGGAGGTACCACCACCACCACGACCAACATCAGCAATAGGTAGCAGCAGAAAGCTCTCTCTCCCTGGACGAGTCAGGGTGAAACGTTGCGCCGGGGGTTGGATATTATGCCGTTGCATTGTACCACTTTATGGCCGAGCACCCGCATCAAGCCTCTCTCACGGTGTACATATTTCTATGTACACGTCCATATATATAACCACAAGGCTCCTCGCTCATGTTTATATATACACACATATATCACTATATATGTATATTCTTATATTTATATTGCATTATATTATATGTTATATTATATATTATACAATATTATATTATATATTATATTATAATATTCATTCCTGCCAAGACTCGATCCGCCATCCTGCGAAGGGCCGAGCGGTCACCGCACCAAGTATTGGCCGCGTGTAATGCTGCTGCACTTCAACGATCACAGGAGCTACACGATGAACATGAACCCATCGCTGTTGGTATTATATTATATAATATGTAATATTATATGGTATTCTATTATATATTATATTATATTATAGTATATTATATTATATTATATTATATTATATTATATTATATTATATTATATTATATTATATTATATTATATTATATTATATTATATTATATTATATTATATTATATTATATTATATTATATTATATTGTGTTATATTATATTATGTTATATTATACCATATTATAATATATTATATTATATTATATTATACCATATTATAATATATTATCTTATATTATCTTATACTATCTTATATTATCTTATATTATATTTATTATTGTATATTATGTTATATTATATTATGTTATATTATACCATATTATAATATATTATCTTATATTATCTTATACTATCTTATATTATCTTATATTATATTTATTATTGTATATTATGTTATATTATATTATATTATATTATATTATATTGTGTTATATTATATTATGTTATATTATACCATATTAAAATATATTATATTATCTTACATTATATTATATTATCTTATATTATCTTATATTATCTTATACTATCTTATATTATCTTATATTATATTATTGTATATTATGTTATATTATATTATATTATATTATCTCTATATATATATATACCTATATAACTATATGTATGAATATATGTGCATATATGGGGAGGGTGGAAGGTTGCGGATAGAAGAACCGGGAGAGTAGATAGGTACGTGAGCTACGAGTGTCGACCCATTTTTTTTCGCGTTACGATCCCACGCCCCGTTATTTTTCACCGCTCAGCCCACAGAGGGTGCTGCTAGGTACGACCTCGCCCCTGGTAAGTACGCATTGTGATACACATATATACCCATACACACACACACACACACACACACACACACACTCAGGGTCAGGTTTATAGTAAACTACGAAGAAATGATAACGTTCATGTCGAGCATCGTTCCGCTCGTCTCGCGGCAAGCTTCGCGTGAATTATACACGTACATCGTATGTATATAAAGGGCACACTTTTTTTTATCTCGTATCTCGTGTTTATTATTTTTCTTATTTTGAGGCTTTTGGGTGATTTTTTTTGGGTAAGGAAAAATTTGATTTTTTATTGTTGATTTATTGAAAAACTAATTATAATAATTATAATAACTATGCAAAATTACCGAACGAAAGAATATCACAAAATTCAAAGTTTCTGTTTTCTTTTCTTCACTTTTGACAACCAAGAAATTTATCGAAACGAAAATTTGGATTATTCGATTCGAGCCAGAAACAACTCGATTCTCCTTGGCCAGAAAATTTCTCGAAACTGTGCAAATATAACAAACGTATTATTATTTTTAATTTTCCATTTGAAAAATGAGAAACAAAAACGTGAGAATTTAGTTTCACGATTTAACTATTTATAATTTTCTTTCCCATTGCCTATAAACGTTAAAATACCATTTTCGTCACGAAGCTCGCTACGTCCCTCGTTTAATCAACGGAGAAGTATGCCTCTCGCAAGAAAGACTTACGGATATTTCGCAGAAGGGAATTCATCTGGGAGTATCCTGATTAAGGATATGTGACGATGTCGAGAGGAAGCATTTAGCGAGAAGGGTCGCTCGTCCGGCGAAGCTTACGGGGAATCCCAAGAGAGGAGGCTCCGCGCTCCCGTTGTACGAAACGAAAAAGTAAAAAAAAAAAAAACGAATAAAAATAAAAAAAAAACTAAAACAACGACAACAAGGAGAAAATCGCGAATGGAAGAGTATCGAGTCGAACTATATAAACGATGCGAGGATAAAGAAAGATCGGGGATGACAAGGCGATGGACCAAAGAACGAGAGAACGTCGAGCGAGGATGCTGCATCTCGTCGATTTTTTTTTTTTTTTTTTTTTTTTTCTGGGAACGTGCGAGGAGATCGTTCTCTCTCGTGTCTCGTCGCACGTGCGGGAGGATCAAAGACTTTTGCTCCTCGATGTGGAAACACTCGTGCAGAGAGAGAGAGAGAGAGAGAGAGAGAGAGAGAGAGAGCGAGAAGGGGCGGGGGGGAGGGAGGAAGGGAGAGAGAGAATTATTCTCTCCCTCGTTCCTGGACACAAACGTATTTCCCAGAAACGCGAATGCTACGAAGCTTCGATTCGCGGGATCACGAGCTGGGTCGAACGAGGTTGAAAAAAAACATGGAGAATACTAGAATTCTCATATTATGAGAAATTTGCTGATAGTTTATTATTGAAAAAAAGAGACGATTATTGCTGTAAAAATGTGACAGAATATTTTATTTTCGTATTGGGAGAGGGATTACAATTTTATTATTGTTTTTTTGCTCACATTTCGAGTGGACCGAGTGTTTAAGTTTGTTAAGAAAAGTTGTTGTAAATCGACTGAAGAATAATATAGTCGAAATTTAAAGTGATCCTACGTAAAGTTTATTTGTTATATAATAAACAAAATTATGATTTCTTTTTCATATAATTTTTTCTATAAGAGAAAGAATAACATACTCGAAATTCAAATTGATCCTACGTAAAGTTTATTTGTTATATAATAAACAAATGAAAGTTTATTTATTATATGATAAATAGAATCATCATTTTTTTCCATATAATTTTATCCATAAGAGAAAGAACAACATACTCGAAATTCAAATTGATCCTACGTAAAGTTTATTTGTTATATAATAAACAAAATCATGATTTTTTTTTCATAAAATTTTTTCCATAAGAGAAAAAACAACATACTCGAAATTCAAATTAATCCTACGAAAAGTTTATTTATTATTAATAAACAAAATCATAATTTTTTTTCCATATAATTTTTTCCATAAGAGAAAAAACAACATACTCGAAATTCAAATTGATCCCACGTAAAGTTTATTTGTTATATAATAAACAAAATCATGATTTTTTCTCCATATAATTTTTTCCATAAGAGAAAGAACAACATACTCGAAATTCAAATTGATCCTACGTAAAGTTTATTTGTTATATAATAAACAAAATCATGATTTTGTTTTCATATAATTTTTTCCATAAGAGAAAGAACAACATACTCGAAATTCAAATTGATCCTACGTAAAGTTTATTTGTTATATAATAAACAATATCATGATTATTTTTCCCATAAGATTTGTTGTAAAAACTAATCGAAGCTTCTTTAGCTAAGCTATAGATAAGCTATTGTTGATAATAAAACAAAAATGATAACGATTGTTGGAATATAGTTATAAAAATGGATAATTAAATTATTTAATTAATATACAATTTTGTATCTCCGACATTTGTTTCAATCGAATTAATTCAGTGGATCGATCGAGAAGATAATAACGAGAAGTAACGCTTGATCGATAATAACTAAAATTATCAACATCGAAAAATTATTATATCTCATAAATATGACTAAAATCGTTTCAAATTTCTCAAGCAATCGTTAAGAACTTCGCTTAATGCCAATAATCGTATCAATCAATCCTCGGAATTCTGGAAATAAACCTGGCGAATTCTTCGAGAGCGACAAAGAGAGAAATATAGAGAATCATCGAAGCGATATCGAGATGGAAGAATTTAAAAATAAAATTTTCGTGGTTCGACGCTCGACAAATTTGCAGCGATACATCTCTCGGTCACGATTTTGACGTATATCTCTCACCATCGTGCCGGTTAAATCGTCGCGATTTCTCCGTTACGAACGTTCGAGGCTCAACCATAAATCCGATTACGATTCACTCGTAGCGAAAACGGATGACTCTCGTGACATTTGGGTCCGTGCTACGTGTCGCTTGGAAATTCGACGTTATTAGCAGCCGGTCGATCGTAAAATCGCGGGAGAGAGAGCGAGAGATAGTCGATTATTCATAGGAAAAGGCTCTCGAGTCGGAGAGACATCTCGCGGTGGCGTCATGAATCACGAGCCGCGCGCTGACTGGTGGATGCGTCGAGTGGAGGGGAGCGCTGGAGTGGGGGATGCGCGTACGCTGATGCGCGTACGGCTCACCGGGCGTCGCGCGACGCAGAAGCCCAGGATTTCTCGCGGATAACCTTTTTATTCATAAGATCCGATTATTCGACGAGACCCGATCGTCCTTGTTGATTCCTACACGCCTCTATACGTCTACGAGCGAAATAACCTCGTCGTTTTTCAGAAACTCGAATACAACCGCGTGTACGAACGTCGTACACTCTCGGATTTCGAGCTTTTCTGCCTCGCTTGCCACCGACAGATAGTCGATATCCGATATTGCATAACTGACCGAGAAACGTGCACAGTCATCAGCCTGCCAGAGGATAGTGTGAGAAGCGAGCATTGAAATCCACGATGCCAAGACGATATTCGATAGATATAAATATATATAAATATAGGTGAAGACCTTAAATTGTTCATGGGATGCAGGAGGGTACGCATTAGCACCGTGAATTATCGCATTATCGATTTCACTCGCCATATTCGCACGATAATAAAACGACGATTATAATTATTGCAAATGAGAAGCTAATGAAACGATTTCGATTAGAGGGAAGAAAAATTCAAAATGGATATTACAATTGATAATTTCTGTTTAAAAATTCTGATTAATGCGATTAAACGTTATTATTTAATTCGATATAATTCGCGATTAAAAAATCTGATTAATTTGATTAAACGCGATTGTTTAATTCGATAGAAAGCTGCGTAACGATTTCGATTAAAGGGAAGAAAAATTCAAAATGGCTGTTACAATTGACAATTTCTGTTTAAAAATTCTGATTAATACGATTAAACGTCATTGTTTAATTCGATGCAATTTGCGATTAAAAAATCTGATTAATTTGATTAAACGCGATTGCTTAATTCGATAAAAAAATGCGTAACGATTTCGATTAAAGGGAAGAAAAATTCAAAATGGCTATAACAATTGACAATTTCTGTTTAAAAAATCTGATTAATGCGATTAAATGTCATTATTTAATTCGATACAATTTGCGATTAAAAAATTCTGATTAATTTGATTAAACGCGATTGTTTAATTCGATAGAAAGCTGCGTAACGATTTCGATTAAAGGGAAGAAAAATTCAAAATGGCTGTTACAATTGACAATTACTGTTTAAAAAATCTGATTAATACGATTAAACGTCATTATTTAATTCGATGCAATTTGTGATTTAAAAATCTGATTAATACGATTAGACGCGATTGCTTAATTCGATAAAAAAATGCGTAACGATTTCGATTAAAGGGAAGAAGAATTCAAAATGGCCGTTACAATTGACAATTTCTGTTTAAAAATTCTGATTAATGCGATTAATCGTCATTATTTAATTCGATGCAATTTGCAATTAAAAAATCTGATTAATTTGATTAAACGCGATTGCTTAATTCGATAAAAAGATGCCTAACGGGGTAAATTTATAACGCAGTGAAATTAAATCTATAAATTGAAAAAAAGGTTTTTTTTAATATAATATTTCGTTCAATATCCCTGATCCATTTTTCACTCGTGGCACTCGACTTTGATATTTCTTTCGCGTCTCTGAGCGTATAAGAGATCAGTCTCGCCCTCGATGTCGAGTGAGTAAAGGAACGTGAAAGAGGGAGCGAGGGAGAGGGATGAAAAGAGGAAGAAATGGAAGAAAAAAAAGAAAAGAGAAAATAAAAAAAGGGGTAGGTAGCAAAGGGAACCCCTTTTACCGATCTGTTTCACAAAGTGCGATGAAAACTGAAGTCGGTGGTGTGTGGTGGGAGTTCGTGAGAGAGAGAGAGAGAGAGAAGGGTCGTACTTATAGCACAGTAGCAACCCCTAAGACCATCCCTCTTTTCTTCAACCCCCTCATCCCTTAGTCTCGCACACAGACACGAGGGAGGGAGAGAGAGAAGACCGAGGCAAGTTGGAAGAGAAGTCCAAAGACGGAAAATCGCGAAGAGGGTAAGGGATGAAAAGGGGAGGGGGGATGATATAAAGAGTTCGCGAGAGACATAAAGATAGTTGGGGAAAAAAGCTCGAATATATATATACGCGTTTGAGGAAGCTTCCTGAGGCAAAGAAAGAAGGAAAGTATACGGGGTTAGAGTTTCGAGACGAAGCGTGAACATTAGACGTGAAATAGATTGGCGGTGATGGAGGGATGGAGGAGGAGGGGTGAGTTTTCAAGATGCTCGAGGAAAGACGATAATTCTATTATGCGCCAACAATTCGTCGATACTCGTCTCTATGAGCTTCTGCTCGATACTTCGGTCTCCTTCGAATTGACAATTATCAAAAATGGCGACTAGGGGTTTTTTTTTTTTTTTTTAGATTTTTGTCTACGTGAATTTGAAAAAAATGCCTTTTTTTGTTTCTTTTTGAAAAAGTTTAATGACTAATCGAGTAAATGAAATAATTAAAATTTTGTTTGTTTGGTAAATCAAAATAAATTTGACAAATTAATAGAAATATAAAAAATTTGAATTATTGTTGAGATGAATTTAATAAATTGATATCAATATTAAAAATTTGAATTATTGTGAAAAATTAAATTAAGATTCGTGTTAATAAGAAATTAAATAACAAGTAAAAATAATGATCGAACTATCGATTAATCCTTTGTTAAATCAATATAAATTTAAAAAATAGAAAATTTGAATTATTATTAACAATTAAATTAACATTAATGTTAACAAAATTAATTGCAAAGTAAAAATAACAATCGATCGATCGATTAATCCTTCGTTAAATGAAAATAAATTTAACAAATAGAAAATTTGAATTATTATTAACAATTAAATTAACAGTAATGTTAAAAAGATTAATTGCAAAGTAAAAATAACAATCGATCGATCGATTAATCCTTCGTTAAATCAATATACATTTAAAAAATAGAAAATTTGAATTATTATTAACAATTAAATTAACATTAATGTTAAAAAAATTAATTGCAATGTAAAAATAACAATCGATCGATCGATTAATCCTTCGTTAAATCAAAATAAATTTAACAAATAGAAAATTTGAATTATTATTAACAATTAAATTAATATCAATGTTAAAAAAATTAATTGCAAAGTAAAAATAACAATCGATCGATCGATTAATCGTGATTTGAGTTGGAATAATTTTGTTATCGCGCTCGCTATCACAATTGATTAACGATATTGTTATTTATTCTTTGTCGATTCTTGTCGGGCGTGAACGAAACTTGTGTATAGTAATACAGATACGAAACAACGAGCCAAAGTTTCGTTTAATTTCGGAAGACCCCATAAAGGTTATATCCTGGGTCTCGCTTGTTCGCCTACGCTCGCTCGAGGAAATACGCCCTCGTAAAGTAGAAAAGGTATATAAGGTGAGAGGAGGAAAGGATGAAGATTGTGGGATGAAATAAAAGACCAAAGGGAGAGAAAGAGAGAGGGAATGAGAGAGGGGCGAGGGAGGGTGGGAGGGGGGGGGAGTGAACGAGAGCGAAAACAAAAGAGGGGAAGAGAGCTTACCTCGCGAAAATGAACGAGAGGGTGGACAACGAAGAGAGAAAGAGAGAGAGAGAGAGAGAGAGAGAGAGAGAGAGAGGTTGACGAGTCTGATGCGGAAAAAAAGGATCCCCAGCGAGGGAGGAAAAAGAGAGTCGGAGTTAGAGAAGCGAAAAGGAACAATGCTGCACGCGATCCCTGGGGCGTATTCCCGGGGCAACACACACGAGACGAACTCCGGCGACGTCAATGACGACGTCGACGAAAGTTACATATATAAATATATATGGATATATGTGTGTGTGTGTGTGTGTGTGTATATATACATCAAGAGACGTATTTTCACAACCCTCTGCCCTTGAGAAACTGCAAAATCATTTAGTTTTTCCACGATATTAAATTAGATTTTTGACAATTGATCTTCGTGATTAAACAATTTGTTATTATTTATTGTATCAGAAGGGTAATAATAAATATAATACTAATAATTATCATCATTATTATAATTATATTGATAATAATATATTATATATAATATAGAATATATAATATATAATATATAATGTATAATATATAATATATAATATATTATGTATAATATATAATATATAATATATAATATATAATATATAATATATAATATATAATATATAATATATAATATATAATATATAATATATAATATATAATATATAATATATAATATATAATATATAATATATAATATATAATATATAATATATAATATATAATATATTAATAAATATAATAATAATAATTATTATTATTATTATATTTATTATTATAATATAATATATTATATTATATTATTATTGCCTATAATGATATAATATAATTAATATTAATTATATGATATTATTTTTTTAATTATAATTATCATTATATTATATTATTGTTGGCAATAATAATATAATATATTTAATATAATATAATATAATAATAATTTATAAAAATAATAATAATAATATAATATAATATAATATAATATAATATAATATAATATAATATAATATAATATAATATAATATAATATAATATAATATAATATAATATAATATAATATAATATAATATAATATAATATAATATAATATAATATAATATAATATAATATAATATAATATAATATAATATAATATAATATAATATAATATAATATGATATGATATCATATCATATAATTATTATTATTATTCTAAATTATTATTATAAATTTTTAATATAAATAGTAAGAGATAAAATCTCAGAACAACGACGAGTCAAACGATAAAAACGATAACGACTTTAATAATTGAATTTAATTAACGCCGCGTTTAATCAAACACCGTGAATTATGAATTTTTTCGAACAAAATTTAATATACATTAAGACATTCTCACGGTCAATATTATATAACAATTAATTATGTGTTTCTCTCTGTAGCCTGCGACTTGGCTCAAGAATTTTTCTCAATGAGAGAGAGAGAGAGAGAGAGAAATCTTTTGTACTTTTGGTGTCCGCGGGCGCGTGCGCGAGCGCGCGTCAACGCGGGGGTCGAAGGCCGAGAGTCAGGGGGTGTACGACTGTAGACGCTTCGAAGGGAGAAAAAAAAGAAGAAAAAATAAAAAAGAGGGTGAAAAGAACGCTCGCCCCGGTATCTTTAATCTTCATAATCAACCCTCGAAGTCCTTGCGCCCGGGGGATGATGGTAGCCAACCCTTTTTCTCTCTTCCTACATCTCCAAAAAGAAAGAGAGAGAGAGAGAGAGAGAGAGACATGCAGAAAGAGAGAGAGGCAAAGTCGAGTCTCTCCTTTCTTCTTTCCTCCTCGACGCATCCCTCGGGACTTTTTTTTCTCCATGCAGCAACCAAGGGTGTACGCTTTTTTTCACATATCTATAGAGTTTCTTTCTTTCTCGAGCCTCCCTTCGTTTCTTTCGTGCGCGCAATACGAGAAGCACTCTCAGTTTCTCAAGCGTCTCCAATCCTTAATACCCCTCCCACCTCCCCCGCCCCTCCCTCATCCTCGAGCAATCCTCCTCTTCTGCTTTTTTTTCCTTTCAACTTTATTCGCGCATAATTGCAATGTTAATTTTTTATAAATCACGATATGACAGGAGAGATCCTCTTATTGTACTTCTCTCGCTACGCGTTTCGCTCTACGGTTATTGTCTTTCGCGAGAGCAACCCCCCACCCCCCTTCTTCATCCCTCGCCACTTCAATGAAACATAAAAGCTTATTGAAGATGACAGTTTCTTTTTTGTCCTTTTTTTTTTATTTTTCAACATCGCAGTTCTCCGGTTTTTTTTTGTCTAGATTGAAGATTTGACTCGTGTTTTATATATATATCTATGGGGATAACGATAACGAGGAACTGGGAGGGGGGGGGGGCGAGGTTGGTTGAATAAAAATCCTCGGAATGTCAAAAGGTTGAAGCGGTCGTTTTGCATCTTCGCTTTTGTCCTCAAAAGGGCAAAAGAGGGTTCGTTGCTCGTGTTCATCGACTTGCCGATTCTCGATGGCTTTGGCAGGTGGCGCTAGCTTATTCGCGCGGGCGAATTTTGAAACGTACTGTCGCTTGGCAACCGTGAGAGAGAGGGAGAGGGAGGTTTGACATGATTTGATTTAATACATTGTACCTTAGTAAGCTTTAGGGTAAAATGCAAAAATATTCTACGTGATATAATTTGTAACGCGTGCAGTTAATAGGAAATATGGTATATAAATTGAATGTAATATAAATATAAAAAAATATGGAAACTAGTAGGCTCAAGTAGTACAGAAATATCTCTAAAATACATAATATATATACTGTGGCTATATATATATATATATATATATATTATAATATATAATTATATTATATTATATATTACAATTATAATTATAATTATAATAATATAATGTACATATATATATATATTGTAATACATAATAATTATCTAATATATATGATTATATTACATTATATATAATAATAAAAATAATAATTATAATAATAATAATTATATAATATATATAATTATATTACATTATATATTATAATTATAATCGTAATTATCTAATATATACAATTATATTACATTATATAATAATAGTAATAATAATAATAATAATAATAATAATAATAATAATAATAATATATACATATATACATATATTATAATATATAATATATCTAATTATATTATACTATATATTACAATTATAATTATAATTATAAGATTTCATATGTAGATATATATTTATATATATATAGAGAGAGAGAGATTATATGATTTGATATCTATTTATCTATCTAACAATAAGTATATATATACATATATCTAGATAGATAAATAAATATGAAATGATATTTGAGGGAACGGCAAGGAATACGATCATAGCTATCCCGGATTCAATAAAACGTCGGAAGGCTACGATGCGTCCCGTCGTAAACGGGTAATCTACTAATCTGCTATTCAGGTCATAACCCAGAGTCGTTCCCTGTCTCTCTTTCCCTCTCTCTCTCTCTCTTTCTCACACACACACTGGGATGAATTTGCGCGGCGATGGCCCGTTTCCCCAGCAAAGCTATTCCGGATTCTCCGTCCAACAGGATTCTGTGCCACTTCTATCTCACCCCTCTCCCCCCTCGCCCGGTTGCCCCACCACCGCTCACCCCGAGCTTTCCACCCTTTCTCTTTATCTCTCTTCATTTCGCTCCAGGATTTACCACACGGGATTCCGTATAGACCGTGAAGCCAGTAACCGGAAGCTGTACAGCTTTCTATATGGTTCATTTTACTCGCGTCTATGCAAGGGTCTCTATCGAGCTCCCCGATGTACGGCCGTCGACCTCGTATGTATGTATATGAGAGAGTATGGACTTTATGTTTGTATATACAACTCTACGCGATGAGTGCATGCGCCTGCGCGCATCCGCGGATGGAAGCCTGGCCGTGAAAACGTGTGCGTAGTTGCGCACGCGCGTACTAGCCCGCAGGCGCATGCCTAGCTGCGCATGCGCGTACTAGAGCGTACACCTGTGCGTAGCTGCGCATGCGCGTACTGGAGCGCAGGCGTGTGCCTAGCTGCGCATGCGTATACTAGAGAACAGACCTGTGCGTAGCTGCGCATGCGCGTATGCGAGCGTGCATGTACCTAATGGCGCATGCGCGTACTGGAGCACAGGCGTGTGCGTCGTTGCACACCTACGTACTAGAATGCAGGCGTGTGCTTAGTTGCGCATGCGCGTACTAGAGCGTATACGCGTACTTGAGCGCATGCGCGTATTAGAGCGCATGCGTGCCCATCCGCGCATGCGTGTATCGGACCACGTGGGCGTGTTCCTACACCAGGCTACATAAATACAGTTATAATCACGGCAAGAAATGCATTACGATCTATCCACCGTTTCTATATCTCATATCTGCTATACTGGTGTCATCGCGAGGTCAAAAGGCCAATTCTGCGGTCACCGTAGCCATTTTAATATTACGTCACCGATGAAAATGCTGTTCGAGGAATCGTCGTGGGCACCGAAGGAAAAACGTCCAAGAACGTTGGGAATCTGGTCGAAAGTGAGTGAAAGAGAAAGAGAGAGAACTCATAACACTCTTTACGCCGAGGGTTAACGACGCTCTCGAACGAGGGCGCTAAACCGTCAAGTACACGCTCGCGCAAAAATAGTGAGAGGGATAGAATTCCCAAGAGAGATCACCGAGTTTTATCATGAGCGACGATAGAGACCTTTATCTTCCTTTATTTTTACATTCAAACGGGAGATCCTTCGTCGTTTTCTCTACGAAGATTGTTAAAAAGTCATTCGAAATCTTTACTTCGGTGATTTTTGTTCTCCTCAACGAGAAAACGTTTTCAAGAATTTATTCCCTTTAAAATTAAGGATCGATTGATTTCCATGGAAAAAACGAGGTCGACGACGAATCCTTACTTTGTTTCCATGAAAAAAAAATCAAACAGATCGTCCTATCGAATGTTTCCTTTAAATTCTTCTTCTTTTCTTTTGCGACGAATCAACGCATCGATGGATTTCCATCGTGCAAAATAAACCGCGAAAATAATTCGCGCATCTCGCGTTAACGTTGTCAACCTTTCTCTCGTAATTTCCGCGAGGGAGAAATTAAAAGGCGAATGTCTCTCGCGAAAAATGGCAAATCCCGAATTGTCCGATCGATGACTCGCTCGGTTTTAATTCCATTATGTGTGTTTCGCTCCGTTTCGCCAAATTCAATTACGATCATGTATTATAAGTGGGTTAAAGCCGACAACGGTTGAAATATACGAATGGGTTTTTCGCTCCGGAGATCGGAGCGACCGAAATAATACCAAAAATTTCGTCCGCTATACGATCGTTGATCTCTCATCGCGCTAATTAATCCCACTTCTGTTTCGACCCGTATCGTTCGATTTGACAACTTTAATTACATTACGACTACCTCGTCTTACGCTCTCTTTCCATAAATTCGCGTCATTGTTGTTCCTACTCATCGGCACGTCGATAAATAATTTATCTATCGTGAAAAAAAAAACAAACAGTTTACAAAAAACCAACTGTGTAAAATATTTTTATATCATAATAATAAAAAAAAAAATAGTTCGTTAATAATACATTTTTCTGCATTTTTTCAATTTCAATGTAAAAATATAAATCATCGAAATTATCGAAGAACAATCCTTCTAATAATAATAATAATAATAATAATAAATATTATTGTCATTGTTATTATTTGTACGTATTATAATTGATAATAATATTAATAATAATAAATATTATTATCATTGTTATTATTTATACGTATTATAAGTTTTAATAATAATAATAATAATAAATATTATTGTTATTTGTATATATTATAATTTTTAATAATGTTCAAATTTTATATTATTATTATTATTATTATTATTATTAATATTATTGCGGCGATCGCTCCGGAGTGCATTGGAAGTACGCGAGGTGCATTGATCCGGTCGGGGAGTCTCTCGACGAGAGTGAGCGTTTGTACGATGCATGGGAGGACGGTGGAACAGAGGGAGAGATAAACCCAGAGAGAGAGAGAGAAAGACAGAGAGAAAGAGAGAAAGAGAGAGAGGGAGAGAGAGAGAGAGAGAGAGAGAGAGAGAGATGAATCTCTCGGTGAAAGCGAGTGGTAGGCTGGAACAGAGTGGAGAGAAGGGAAAGAGAACGGCGAAGAGTGTTCGACGAACGTGGAGAGCGAATGCCGGAGGGCCGGGATGCGAGCGAGGAGTTGAAACGGATGGCGAGGGAGGAATCGGGAGGGACGGGATAGGGAGAGTCAGCGATACAAGAAGAGGAGAGAAGAAGAGAAGGAGAGATGGAGACTCGATGAAAAGACAGAGAAAGAGAGAACGGGAGAGAGAGAGAGAGAGAGAGAGGCAAAAGGGCGAAGTGGAATAGTAGGCAGGGGGTTGTTGGGAAGTGGTCTGTTTAAGAGATGCCGGGCTTTCGAGTGAAAAGAGCACGGTGAGTTCGGTTGCCTAGCAACCTACGACTCCTACGTGTACTTACACACATACACACGTATTTATAAGTATATATACACACATATATATATATGATACTTTTCTTGTATATAGAGATGGGGGAAATATAGTTTGCGCCACCCCGCTCATCTCATGACGATAGGTAGGTAGGTGGGTAATATCCGGTTTCCTGATAATTTCTACCCACGCATTATTCTCTCTCTCTCTCTCTCTATCTCCCTCTCTCCCTCTCTATATATATATAAAATTATAATTATATTGTAATTATTATAATTATTATTATGATATAATATAATATAGCAATAATATAATATATGCATAATATAATAATAATGATATATATATATATATATATATATATATATATATATTATAATATAATATATTATAATTATTATTATGTTATTATATATAGATATATTAAAATTCGTAAATCTGTCTCTCTATCGCTCTCTTTATATATATAATTATAACTATATTATATTATTATAATTATTATTATAATATAATATAATGATAATATAATTAATATATATATAATATTATCATAATAATATATATTATAATATAATAGTGTATTATATTATAATTAATAATAATAATATAATTAATTCATATATAATATAATAGTATATTATATTATAATTATAATTATATTATTATATATATATTAAAATTCGTAAACCTCTGTCGCCCTCTCTCCCTCTAGGTATATATATAAATATAATCGGATAATTATATATATTTCTATAATATACAATAAAGTCGAATTCTTTCTGCTCAGCCGATTCGACGTAGATACAATTAACAATTCTCGATAAATTTTTGATAAAAATAAATACCGATAATTCATACATACTTCGTATTGTATCACGAACCGAAGCTCGAAATTAATACAATAACTCTTAAGATTAATCGTCAATTTTACTAATTACCATCCAATCAATAACGTCGATACGATTGAATTTTCCAAACGATAATAATTCAATTACAATCTTACGAATCTCGTTTAATTCTTGGAAAGAAAACGATCTTTTTTATTTTTATTTTTCGATTAATGGTAATTATGGGTATAATTAATTATAATCGACGTGAGAACAGGAATATAGAATCGACAGAAATTTCAATAAATTCTTTGCCTCCTCCCCCCCTCCCCTCCCTACCTCCTCCTCGTGAAAATTTGTTCTTTCCTAAAGAGCGATTGGAGCGAACGACGTAGCTGCAATAGGATTTCGGAAGGGTTGAGAGAGTTGACAGTGGAAAAGGTGGTCGAAAGATCGGAGAATGAGAAATCCTACAAACCGCGAATATGATGAGAGAAAGAGAAAGAAAGAGAGGGAGTGAGAGAGAGTGAGTGACAAAGAAAGAGGGAGAGGGGGGATGCTCCGCTTTCGAGAGTGCAAACCGAGCACAAGAGTACGAACGGAAAGGAGAATGAAAGGGAAGAACGAAGATGAGAGGAGAAATAAAAAAAAATGGAGGAAAGGGAGAGGGAGAGAGAGAGAGAGAGAAACGAGAAATAGCGCGGGAAGAGGGATTGCACGTCCGGACGGGGAGAATGGGCAGGTGTTCTCGCTTCTGGTGAACGAACAAAGAACCCGAAACTCCCTCGATTTTTCTTTTTTAGCTTCTTCGTCTTCTTCCTCCTTCTCTTGTTTTTATTTCTTTATTTTTTTACATTTTATTTATTTCGTTTCATTTTATTATTTTTATTCGTGAGATCTGCCCAAATGCCTCGCTAGAAACGGCGCTCTGTACGTTTTCTCGTTCGTGCGAATAAACACCGGCGTTTAAACGGAAAATTCTTTCTTTCGTAATTCTCGCGTGTGAATTATTCTTTTTTTAATAAATTTTTTTAAATCTTGATTTTCCTTTAAATCGATGATTTTTTTTAAACGTTTGTGAATCGTACGACCTAGTATTAATAAATTAAATCGAGACAATCGAAACATCAAGATTCCAATCGAATCAACAAAATTATAAAAATTCAAATTTTCACACCTCGAATTTCGTATAATTGTTAAAATTTGAAGAATAAAAATATGGGTGAAAAATGTTTAAGTAATGACGAGGGTAACGGGTGTTGGTTGAAAGCAAGTTAGTATGCAAGTGTTGAGGAGCAATCGCGGTTGGTGAAACGGACTCGATGAACGAAAATTGAACATCGTGTGCGTGGGGCCACCTTTCGCGTTCTCTTCATTTTACCCCCTCCCCCCCTCCCCTCCACCTCACTGTCTTTCTCTTGGACGGACCTGCAATCAGGACACGATATTCCAACGTACATCTGCCAGCCATCTGCTGCATGTCCCAGAGTAGCTCTCTCTTTGTCTCTCTCTCTGTCCCTCTTTCTCTCTCACTCTCTCTCTCTCTTTCTCTATATATATATATATATGTATGTCTGTATGTATGGACGTATATATGTACTAAAGGCACAGAGAGCGAGAGAGATTTGGGTCCATCCAGCTTCCGGTTGGAGAGCAAGGTGCATTCTAAAAATCACGAGTTCTCTATTCTCCGAACGCCACCACCCCCTTCCCCCTCTCGGGCAGTATCGCTATCACTCGCACGAGCTTGCGCGGTCGTTTTTCTTATTCCACTTTGAACGATGGTAATTGGTAATTCGAGCGGCGGAGAGGTGGCCACTGGCCAAGCTACGAGAGCGTATAGATTTATGGCGCGACGAGCAAACAGAGTGTAGGATGCTGTATTTATTTTATAGACCTATATAGAGATATATATAGGTCTGTAAAATAAATACAACATACATATATATATAAAATTTAGACGGTATAGATATATGATGTATGTAATCGACGCGAGAAAGGGACCTCGATATATATATATATATAGGTATTGAAAATAAATACAGCAACTATATACAGGGTGAGTTTCATAAAGTGTCTCAAACTTTATTTTAATGTAGATGGGATTATTACAAACAAAAGTTGTAAATATACATTGGGGATATGTTTAATAGTTTGCGAGATATACAGTTTTAAAGTTTGTCCAATCAGAGCGCGCCGAGAAGCGTTGGTGCCGCCCATTCCCGCTCTAGCCAGAAATAGCACAGTGTAGGGTGTTACATTTGGGATGGCAAAATTCAGAGCAGTCAATTTTATTTATTATATTATTATGCAGTCACTTTTATTTCTCGGGCATTGACTGCTCTGAATTTTGTCGAGCGCGCCGAGAAGCGTTGGACCCGCCCACTTTCCGTCGTAGCCGCCAATGCCCGAGAAACAAAAATGACTGAGTAATAATATAATAAATAAAATTGCCTGAATTTTGCAACCTCAAATGTAACGCCTTATACTGGGCTACCTCTACGGTTAGGGCGAGAGTGGGCGGCTCCAAAGCTTCTCGGCGCGTTCTGATAGGACCAACTGTAAAAATTGATATCTCGTAAACTATTAAAAATATCCCCAATGTATATTTGCAACTTTTGTTTGTAACGATCCCATCTACCTTAAAATAAAGTTTGAGACACCTTATGAAACACACCCTGTATATACGTATATATAGACCTATATAGCGAATGGTTAAACTCTAGCACTCTAATTATCTTCTTTTTGCTATATAGAGCTACCAGGTCTCTCCGTACCGACTTACATTTAACGATCGAGCTCTTGCAACCGCGATACGTACGACAGGTAAGTACTTCGATCTATGCTTACTCTTTATTTAAAACTACGCGACGTATCTACGACGGATGAATTTTATCGTACGCAGGTCATCGTCTCCCTGTCTCTCTCTCTCTCTCTTTCTCTCTCTAACTCTCTCGTTTTCTCTCCCTGGCTCTCTTTCTGTCTCTATCTTTCTCTGTTTCTGTCTGCCTGTCTCTCTCTCTCTCTCTCTCTCTCTCTCTCTCTCTCTCTCTCTCTCTCTCTCTCTCTCTTTCTCTGTAGCCGCTGCATCAACTTTACAAATGTGATGAGACTTAACCTTCGTTATTGTTTTTAACGATCATTACAGATTTATTTTCTTTTCGGCAATTACGTAATTGGCTCGAGGGAGATAATTAATGAGAAATTTAAAAAAGGGACTAATTATTGATAACTCAGGTAATTAGATAAATTAATTACTCGATTTCTAATTAATTAATCTCAACACTGTTCGTACGTATCGGTGACAATCGTTCAATCATTTTACGTTTATTTATATATTTCTCTGTATCTTTTTATTAATTCATACAATGTTTTTGTTGGATTTTAGTATCTCAAGCCACTTCAGTTCTTTTTTTTAATTTCACTTTTTCTTTCATTTACACCCGGCACGTTGCGTATAACGAACTGATTTTTACACCTGTCGCACTTTTCCACGCTGCACGTAGGTGCAACACCCGTTGCGGAGACTCGTCGTTCCTTAAAATTGTCGTCCGACGATTATGGCGATGCAAAAATAAGAAAAAAAAAAAAAAATACAAACCCACACACAAAAAGCGAAACGCTCGTCCGCGATTACTCAATCGGAGTCTGAGATATCTCAATCGTCCGAGGGACTCTCGAAAACGTCTCTCGTTTCTTTTTTCCTCGTTACGAAATTTGCATATTACTCGTGCGTCGACGATGAGGGTAGAGAGAAAAAAAAAATTCGATCATTTTCCTCGAGTGGCTGATAAAAATAAAATTTGATAAATTATTCTTTTATTTCTCCTGGGCTCGTTATAATAAAAAAAATCTAATTAATTAATTAAAGGAAAGAATACAAAAATTGATAAATTTTCGAAAAATTTAGTTTGGATTCGTCGATGAGACGAGCTTTTTGAAGCTTTTTCGAGCAGCATCTTGCGAGAAGCTCCAAGCCCTCGTTCGCATCTCCTGAATCCATAATGCGAAGGTCGCATAATGTATTCTCGCCCCCGTTTCTCTCTTTCTTTCTCACTCTCATTCTTTCTCTCTCTCTCTCTCTCTTTTCCTCGGCCTTTCTCCGACTCGTCCGCCGTTCTCTGACGATCCCTTAGCGGACTCTTCGCCCATTGCAGTGGCGACATCGTGGCGTCCGGCACAAATACCGAGAGAGAGAGAGAGAGAGAGAGAGGTGTATGGTTAGGTGTGCTCTCATCTCTCTCTCTCTCTCTCTCTGTCAGTCCGTCTGTCTGTCTGTCTGTCTGTCTGTTAGTCTGTGTGTGTCTCTCTCTCTCTCTCATCCGTAACATACGAACAAATGGGCGAACGAATGGACTGACGGACGGACGGCCAAAGCGCGTCGGAGACGACGGAGCACTCGCGTCTTTATTTTTAGATGCATATATCGCAACTCGCCATCTTGAATTACACGTTGCGGGTACCAGCGAGCGTTTATAGAGAGATCTCGTCTGAACGCGAAAAGGTGGTCAACGGATGAAGTTAAATCCCGGGGGGATTTGTCAAGTTTGAAGGGGAGGAGGAGGGATCAATTTTACCTGAAATTATAAATTTTCAAAATTATTGAATAATTTTTATACAGGGTGAATTTTATAAGATGGCTCAAACTTTGTTTTAAGGTAGATGAGACCATTACAAACAAAAGTTCCAAATATACATTGGGGATATTTTTAATAGTTTTTGAAATATCAATGTTTAAAGTTGGTCGAATCAGAGCGCGCTGAGAAGGGTTGGGCCGCCCACTCCCCACCCTAGCTATAGAGATAGCACAGTGTAGAGCGTTACATTTGGGATTGCATAATTCAGAGCAGTCAATTTTATTTATTATATTGTTACGCAGTCATTTTTATTTCTCGGGCATTGACTGCTCTGAATTTTGCCGAGCGCATCGAGAAGCGTTGGAGCCGCCCACTCCTCGCCCTAGCAGCCAATGCCAGAAAAATAAAATTGACTGCGTAATAACATAATAAATAAAATTGACTGCTCTGAATTTTGCAACCTCAAATTTAACGTCCTACACTGTGCGATCTCTATGAATAGGACGAAAGTGGGCGGCACCAACGCTTCTCGGTACGCTCTGATTGGACCAACTTAAAAAATTTGTATCTCGCAAACTATTAAAAATATTCCTAATGTATATTTGCAACTTTTATTTGTAATGATCCCATCTACCTTAAAATAAAGCATGTGACACCTTATGAAATTCACCCTGTATATCGAGAGTCAGTTTTCGTTATTGAATTCAATTCAATTGAAAATAATAAAGAAAATCAATTTTGTACTTAATGACATTTAATTAATGACAATTTTACCTTAAATTACAAATTTATATAATTTTTCAATATTTTTTTATACATAAAGGGTCAGTTTTCATTATTCAATGTTTTTTTTTATTGGAATGTGCCAGGAAGAAATTTCTCGTCAATGATCTTGTTTTTTTATTTGGCAAAGGTATAATTTCCTTTTTTTTAATCATGTAGGAAGAAACTGCGAGCGAGCTGCGATACTTGGACGTTCAATGACGCGAGATATGACGAACAGCTGCAGCACTGAATAATGACAATGAGCATAGCGTATCCTTAGCTGAATGGGCTTCTCTTTGACACCTCTATTCTTCACCGTTTAAATCTTCCTCTTCGTTTCTCTCTCTCTCTCTCTCTATCTCTCTCTCTCCGTTGCTCTCCCTCGGTCTTTCTCTGTCAGACTATATGTCTCAGCAATAGACGAGACAAATCAACGAATATAAGCCACGATTGCGATGACACACGACGTACGAGCCGAATCACGCCAGATTCGTCCGCTTCCGGTTTTGCGATAAACAATGTTATTATTTTAACAAAAGAGACGAAAAGAACAAAATTTAAAAAAACACAACATAATAATAACAATAATAATAATATAATTTATATTTTTATTTAATTTTGTTAAATTCATTTATTAAATTAAATTATTAAATTAAATAATAATAAAAAAGCAAACAAAGTTAAATTAAATAAAATAATTCGATGATCGATGAAAAGATTTTATTTCGCGGAAATACAATTTTATAAATTCTCACGACTCCGTTTGCCTCGTGTACGTTAAGAAAAAGTCGTGTAACACAATTTTACTTTGATGCGGATGTAAAAAGCACTCGTGCCCGCAAACTTCCGTC